>JAMWET010005988.1:172500-345000 GCA_024036415.1 Prochilodus magdalenae | reverse complement strand
CAGCTCCCACATCTTTAACAGGAACTCAGACAACTTTAATCCCGCACATTTAATCTGCACATCTCACTCCAGACAGTTTTCCAAACTCTTGGGCAATATGGAGCAGTTTCTCTCAGCGTTTGGACCTGATGAGACTGAATAGAGGAGCAGCTCCACCTTTATTAGCACCCCAACCCCAACAGCAGCCTGTAAGTATCAGCCATGCTGTGTGATTGTATATGTGTTTGCCGGCTGAAGCAGGCCATCTTAAACTGAGAGTCCCATAGTGAGGAACAACTGATCTACAGTGTGTTGATGTCCAGATGGAAAGCCAGTAGCTAGTACAGGTAACATTAGCTAGCAGCATTAGCTCCCATGTGGACATGTTCTATTGTTATTGTGAATAATTATTATAATGATTATTTTATCATCTTGACGATAAGATAACACTCAATACTGCAAAACCTGTGATACGAGATTGGCATGCCGCAGAGACTCAACACGTTTGATTTATTTCCAGTTCTGAAAGCGTTTACACGCACGTGTTTCAGTTACATTTCATCATTTCACCCACAATCAATCCTCTCAGCTCCTCAGCGATTTGTGCCAAACATCCTCCTTGCAGGAAAAACAGAAGGATGGGGGAAAAAAGGAAAGATAAAACATCATCTCCTGCTGTACAAATTAATCTCACATTCAATCAGACGCCTGTTACTGAGATTTCCCAGCAAAGCACAACAGCTCTGACAAAGCCGAGACAGCGTCGCTAATCAATTGTGACCAGAGCTGTTTTCTCCAGACACACTGTTCCTCTCGGGCTGCTTTCTCTTCTCCTGCGTCTCTGTATCTCAGGGAATGCGCTCGGCTGTCAGCAAGAGCTGCTCCCATTTACACCAAAGCAGTATGAAATCATAGGCTGCTATAGCCCCGAATAAAGGAGAGCACTTTTCTGTCAAAAAGCCCAAAAACACCGAGCACTTTGAATCAGCCTTCAATAACAAAACGTGGCCCATAGCAAATCACATCAATTTACTGCTGATAGACAGCGCGGAGGAAATCGCTTCTCTGGAGAGCGGGTCATTGAGCGAGCGTGCCGAGAGAGAGAATCTGTTCGGCTGTAGACAGACAAGACAGAACGCTGCCTGTTAATGAACAGCCAACAGTTTCAATACAGCCCACACACTCACAGAGAACTGACACAAGAGTCAGTTCACTACGCATTGAGAGAGACAAGAAAGGAAGAAAGAAAAAAAAAAGACAGAAAGACAGAAAGAGAAAATTTAGAGAAAGAATATATAGAGAAATTAAGAAAGAGAAAGAAAATTAAGAGAAAGAAAAATAGAGAGAAAGAAAGAGAAATAATATACAAAGAAAGAAAAACATAGAGAGAAAGAATATTTAATGGAAAAAAGAATATATAGAGAAAAAGACAGAGACAAAGAAAGAAAGAAAGAAAGAAAGAAAGAAAGAAAGAAACAGAGAAAGAGAAAAAGTAAAGACAAAAAGAAAACAGAAAGCTAGAAAAGGAAAAAAATATATAGAGTAAGAAAGAGAGAAAGAATACAGGAAAGAGAAAGAAAAGAAGAAGAAAAGAATGAGCAAAGAAGATAGAGGTAAAGATCAATGAGCAGGATCAACTATAAGAAGAATAGGAGAAATAAGATAATAGGTAATAATTAATAAATTAAGATCAACTATTTTTGATGGTAATAGGAGAAATATCATTTAATAATATATATATTATATATGATATATATATATATATATATACATATATATATGTATGTATGTATGTATGTATGTATGTATGTATGTATGTATGTGTGTGTGTGTGTAAATAAAAGAGGGGAAGAAAGATAAAGAACGGAAGAGAGAAAAAAGGACAGCTGTCTGTACTCTCCTAGTACAGGGAGCTGCACCACACTGCGCTCCCTGCCTGACTGTTCTGAGGACCGACTCTCTGTTCTCTTGTGCAGAGCTGGACTCAGTACAACTCACTACATGCCTTACGTTCCAGTTATTCACCAGAATTCAGTCCGACAGCTGGACGGAAACCCAACTGCTGACCTGAAGGCCTACAGAGAGTCTCCTAAAGTGAGACGTCCAGCCTTTTGACCCCCGGCCCATCTGGAGCATGGCAGGGTTGACAGGGAGTCGTGCTCTGCCACACACACCTCTATCCTTTCTTCCTCTCTGGCCCAAAGTCACGTTCCTTCTGACACTATCGCTTTCACTGAGCTAGCCCAGTAAAGGCTGTTGGCTGGCTGATGCTCACGCCAGGCCTAGTCTCCAGCAAGCCTGGCTGCAGTACTATCCAACACGCCAGAGCCAAACACTCTGGTGCTCAGTCTTCCACCCCTGGGAGTCCATGAACAAGGGAAAGCGAAACCCTCCAGCAAGCAGGAGGCTATAACTGACTGAGAGCGGACCCTATAAATGTTACATACAAGACTTTCACTCTAAAAGCTCATATTTCACTTTAATTACTATTCGTAAAGGGGAACTCCACCAGTCGGTAAACAGACATTCAAAGTGGGTTTGGTGTGAAATGGTTGGTTGTAGAGTCTCAGCTGTTCTTTACAGGGGTGGTGATGGGAACCAGGGGTCACTACTTGAGTCGTTTTAGGGGACTAGAAGGAATCAACAGACAGAAACTAAACTTGGTGGGTAGGTTTGAAATCGTGAGACAAGCAAACGATTCAAGCTTCACGCTGAGACGTCCATGCAACGTAAGCAAGGATGGGGATTATCACTGTACTTGACTGACCCATCCGCCACAACTGTGGACAGTGGTGTCGTACCAGACTGTCATGGAGTGACTCCGAATCTTCAGTGATGAGTCACGCTTTTGTCTTGGTGGAGACTAACAAGTCCTCGTGTGAAGGCACCAGCTTCCAGATAAACGATTTGTTGTTACACGTGTCCAGAAGGCCTGGTGTCACTCCACCGCCACCCCTACCGCACAATCTGCAGGAACCGTGTGAGAATATTCAAGCTGCATGGGATGGATTATCACAGGACTCCAGTAGGAGCCTCTACAACTATGGCAGCCCGACGCCATACTGAGAGACACTACTTCTGTATGTGTAGCTCAATAAATATTTTACCTTTATAGATAAAAACCTTTATCTTCCTCCTTGTACCATTAAAGATTCAGTTCAGCTATGGTTCATAAAGATTTCACCATGATTCTATTGTGATTTTGGTTCTTTAGGAGATGAATCTGTATTTCAAAAGAAATCCCAGATGAAGTTGTGAACGTCATCTAGAGGATGGCTAACATTTCTATATCACAGAGGACAGGATAGACAGAGACAAAGCTCTAGGTGAAGGGATTCGCAGTTGAGTGAGGAGGAGGAGGGTGAGGTCAAATATGAGCTGCAGTGAGCGCAGCAGATTCTAAGCTGATGACAGGCAGCGGAATGTGGACAAATGGAGGGGAGAAGGGACACCCCCCCCAGGGACCCACCGGTAGCTATTTTTCACAGGAGATTAAACCCTGACTGACAGTTTATCAGAATGTCAGAGGGGAGTTTTGAGGGAACAAATGTCAGAAGTCCAAGCCAACACACACATACACATACGCTAAAACAAATCGTCCCCACAAGATCGCTCCTAAATCACGTAACGATCCAGTGGAAAGCCAAGCACCTTTAAAAAGTATTACAGGTTTCAAAAGGATTCAAGACTCAAGTTCAAGAAGGTTTCATCTCATTCGAAGTCCAAGTCCAAGAAGCTAAGGGACTTGAAAGAACTTGTGCCTCTGAGCTTTTCCCCATGAAAACAAATAAGACGAAGAACAGAGCAGGGCCTTTCAAAGAAGTCAAAGCAGCTAAATAAGGGCTAATTAAAGTTGGGTCAGACGCAGCTGGGAGGAAAAAAAAAAGGGCTCATGAGCACTGTCAGGGTTCAAAGGCTCAGTCTAGACCGCACAAAACCCCAGCGACAGCCCACTTTTTTTGGCCTCTTCGTCGTACGTGTTCCCCATTTAAGGGCATAATGGCCGATTGTAATGGCAACCAAGCATCCGCTAGCACTGAGTAGGAGACGGAGGGCGAGAGACAGTGGGCCAGAGGGAGACAGCGAGAGAGCGAGAGATTCTCTGGCGTCTTGTAAAAGACAGCATGATGCAGCACAATGGCCTTACTGTGTCTTTCTGGAGGATGGCACTAGGGCACCACGATATGGACTATACAATAATACAGTGATTATATTGACACATGTTGCAACTGTGATTCGCCCTGCATCAACAATGCAACTGTGTCATGTGCTCCTGCCACCGTAATGGGATCAATTATTACGAAACCTCAACTTCTACCTTAAATCAATACAATCAATGCATCACAAAATTACCAATTTAATGGTAACATGAAACCTAATGATTCCGGTTAGCTATAGTTTCAGGAAATCATTCAGTCCACATGGCGTGGCAACAGGCCAGCACAACATAAACTAAACTAACAGTATTATATTGCTACATGCTGCAATTGTTATATATAGATATACAAGCTCACCAGACCAAAATAATAGTCATCTTATGTGTTTAAGATGGTCGTAACTTTAGGCTCCTGCAGATAGCGCTGTACAAGAATGATGCGGCTATAAATACCTATGAGTGACGGGATTCATAGATTGAGAAGAGGTGCTACAGTGCAGGGAATGTCTCGCTCCGTGTGGGGAAAATGTCTCCAAAGCAGATGTTAATGATTGGCTAAAAGGAGTGACTGCAAAGAAGTAGCTGAATCTGCAGGTGTATGGAAGCGGGTCTACCAGCAGTGGCTATAATCCCAGTCGACAGGGAATTCCCCTAGGAATTGTTCCAGAGAAGGCATCCACCAAATCCGGCACAGCTACACAATTCTTGGATGCAAGAATGTCTGAACATTGATGTGGCCTACATCCAGAAACTTGTCCAGTCCATGCCAAATCCAAACACAGCATACACACACACACACACACACACACACACATATATACATATACATACACACACATATATATATACACACACACACACACACACACACACATATATATATATATATACATATACACACACACATACATACACACACACACACACACACACATATATATATGTATAGTTGTATTTTCCAAACACTTTTGTGAATGGACAATGTGATTCACTCTGCATAATTTTATTTAGACCAAAGTACTTTATTTTTTGTTGAATTACATGAACACCTTCACACTCAGAGAAGCACTCATCTGGAGTTGTAGCAGAACGGTCACAGGGCTCTTTCATTGCAATCAACATCACAATAACCATCAGCAAACAATATATTGTGCAGCCCTAGACGGCCCACTCTGGCCTCTCACCACATGTACTAGATGTAAACACAGAGCATGCTTGGAGTATTGAAAGCAGATGGAGATGGAGACAAACCCAGGGAGTCCAAACAGAGCTTGAGAGAAGCAGGGCAGGAGGACTGAAACATGAGCTTCCCTGGGAGAGCACTCTTTCTAGTGCTTCATCACTTGGGCTGTTTTTGAGAAATGAAGCGCTGGGACAGTGCTGATGACACTGACGCATTTGCTGAAGGGCAGTTATGACTCTACACAGCAAGTGGTGCTTTTATTCCTGGCACTGTTCAAAGATATCACAAAATATAAACCATTCGTACTAAGTGCGCACACAATAGCACGCAGCTCCTCACTCAGAGCGGTATAAACCTGCATTACTTTTAGAGTAGTTGCTGAGTAATTTATTGCAGATTCAGAACAATAAGCTTTAAGATATTAATAACAATAATATGTCTGCAGTTTAAGGAGTTTTTAAAGCCTCCCTTGACAGCCGGGGAATAATGGAACGCTCCAAAGGCAGAGCGTTTGCTCTGTTTTTTCTCAGAGTGAATATGTCATAAATCACATTTGCTAAAAAGGGGGTTGGGGGGGGCTGGCTCCTCCTTGACCACATCCTCCACTCCTCTCCTCTATCACCCACTCGGGCTCAGAGCGGAACTAAAAGGGGCGAAGAGAGGGGGCGTAAAAGGACTGAGCTGCTCCGCTTTGGGCATCCCACTTCCTCAGCAGCCTCTCTTCCTTCCATCTTGCACAGGAGATCCTGCAACACAATAAGCCCCATGGAGCTTCCTGACCCATGCGATCCTTAATGGGCCAGATATGGGCTCTCTCACACAATCGTGTGGTGGTTTTAATGAGAGGCCAGGGCCATGCATTATTCAACACTGATAAAACCCACAATGGACTGAGATCATCGAAGGGAGGGCGGGGCACCGATCCCGTTACCCTGCCTGGCCCAGTGAAGGAAGACTGAAGTGCTGGGTGAAAGAAAGCTAAGGCAGATCTGGTCCCTTTTGGGAGGCAGGATAAGAATACATCTTCACATCTCTGGTATAAATGGAACGAGAGCAGTTCTGGCAGTTTCCGCACGTCTGGGGCTCCTTTTCTTAGCACTCTGTCTTTATCTGCTGCAGCTGTGGTGGGGGTGGAGGTGTGTGGGTGGAGTGGGGGGGGGGGGGTAACACCTTCACTAAGAGGGTGAGACAAACAGGTCAAAGGAGAAATGAGGCTGGATATCAGCAGGGCTGGACACAGGCTTTCAGTGGGGGAAAGGAAGAAAAGTAGGAATGGAGAAAGAGACAGCAAACAGACAGAGAAATGAAAGAGAGATAGATAGAAAGAAAGACAAAAAAGTAGAAAGGTAAAAAGAAAGGCAAAGAAAAAGGGAACGAAAGAACAGGGGTAAAAGAAAAGGAATAAAATGGATAAAAAGCAAGAAGAAACACAGAAGAAAGAGGAAAGAGAAGGAAACAAAAAAAAACAGGAATGTGTAAAAGCAGAAGAAGATATAAAAAGAAAGGGAGGGAAAGACAGAAACAAAGAGAGAGAAGGATCAAATAAAGGAAAGGAGAAAGAAAGAGAAAGAAAGGAGAGGCAGATTGAAGAGAGTATGACAGAGAGGAGTTAAATATATTAAAAAAGAAGAAAACCAAAAAGAATGAAAGAAGAAGAAAAGAGCAAATGGATGGAATAAGAGAAGAAGTACAGAATAGAATAAAAGAAAAGCAGAGACAAAGAAGGAGGGAGAAATAGGAGTGAAACAAAAAGAAGGAAAAGAAAGATGAAATCAGAAAGATAAAATGAGAAAGGGAGAGAAAGAGAGAGAGAGGGAGGTAGAGGGGTGAGCACCTGCGGATTACGGCAGGATGTCCCCATTCATCCCTGTATAATCCCCCTGCTCGGCCTTCAAAGCACTGCTACTCTGATGTTCTATGTGGGGCTGTTCTGTGTCATTGATTAGCTTTCAGAGAGGCGGCGGGAGGAAAGGAACGGTCCTGCCCCACCGGAAAGCTGCAGCAGCACGGCCTGGATTCCCCTGGCTACACGGAGGGTGGGAGTAGGGTGCAGGGAGGAGGGGGAACATGAGGGAATGAGAGAATGCTTTTGTAACCTTTACGTTACCTTGCTTTACAAGCAACAGCTGCTTCGATCATTGGATCTGCGGTTCGCTACGAGTGCTGGTCTACATCACCGGATGACGCATGGCTTCATATATGAACGTGAGCATGAAGAAACACATACACAGCCTTTCTGCTCTCACTCTGATACACACTTGCTCACGGGGGAGCTGGCTCTGACTCGGGTCCCAGTGGAAATTCGGTTCACAGATGTTATCTGTTACATGCAACACGTGTTTGATGCTCTGCTCTATTAGTTACCTGTTTAACAAGTCTTTGAAACAGATCATAATGTAAGGAGCTTGCATTTGCCAACACTCGAGAGCACTCAGCCAACTGCACCAATGCCCATGCACATTTGGCCCCTGCGGTCCAGATTGTTTGACTGGTTTGATCGCTCTGAGTCTGGGCCTACTTGAAGAGATGGGTTTGGACATGGTTCATTTGGACAGATCATGTGATCGCCAACCATGCCCGAGCACAAAACACCCCTCAAAGCTCCGACTGGTCCATTAATCAAACATGGCGGTATGAGTATGCCCCTTGTCACTGGTCTGTTGGATCAGACGTGCAGAGCAGGGGCTCTTCTTGGTGTATCATTTGCTTGCTGAGGCAAAGAACCCTGTTTTACCCACTACACCACACCAACCACAAGACCAGGTAAAAATTCAGAGGGTCCTGAGGGGTCCGGGTCACCTCATCTGATCTCTAAAGCCCCCTGAATGTCTTAAAATCAAAATTCTGGGCCTGTCTCTTAGACCCTCAAATACAAAAAATGATCACGTAGCTGCTTACCAACAGCTGGCGAGCTTCCTCTTGGTATTTTTAACTAATGGATGCAGTACTGGTCTGCCTCAGGGTGGCGCAGTAGCAGCTTGGTTTGCCCAGCTGGTCCTTCTTGGGTTAGTGACTGTGGTTATGACCGGGATAGCACTGAAAAAGCTTGTACAGTATGAAACAGCAGATTCGCAAATCTGAAGACTTGCCCAGTTTCCAAAGAGACTGTTGGAAAGAGTGAAGTGTTTCTTAAAGAGTGTAAGATCTTGATTAATGTGTAAAAAGATTCCATTACAAACTAGGAAAGAGCGTTCCCAGGAGCAGAACTCTTAACCAAACAGTTTGCTACCACTGAAGCTTGCATCAGCATCACCAGGCGAGCGAAGAACTCTGGGAGACCAACCCCCCACCCCCTTGAATACCAGGGGGTAGATTCGGCCCTGTGATCTTGACGAAAGAGAAGGTGCACAAAGGACCCAAGAACAGCGGTGCCAGTAACTGCAGCACTTCAGCAGGACAAGACGGCCGTAGGTTTGCGCACTCAGGCAGGCCGCTGTTAAATCTCCAGTAACGTAATCTCACTCTAGAGCTTTAAGGCTCGCAGCATGGAGACAAACAAACACAAGTACTTCAGGACTCAGGCCTGAGATTTTGCCAAGTGGAGTAAGTATGTGTGTGTGTGTGTCTGTCGTCAGCTAAGGTTAATGCTTGTCTAAAAGAGCACCAGAGAGGGGTGAAGAAAAGGGGGAAGGGGGCTTCCACAAACAAAAGCTTGGCTGCGGCGCCAGGAGTAAACAGGGTAACCCCCCACTCTTGCCCCGGGGTCAGCATCCCCCTTTATGCAGTATCAAAGCATTCCTCATCTGCAGGAGTCACTCCTAATCTCAGCGGCAGAGCCGACTCCACTCCGGATCAGACAAGAGGAGCAGGGGTGAGCCACGGAGGGAGGGAGAGAGAGATGAATGAAGGAAGGGGAGAGATGGATGAAGCGATGAAGAGAGGGCAGACGCTGATAGACCCTGGGGGTGCAGCTATTTGAGGTTTAGCGTGGGAGGGGTGGGGAGGGCTTTTAAACTCTTTGTGGGGAAACACTGAAGCAAGCAGCACTTTTTCTCTTCCCCATAGTGGGGGTATTAACACGGCTCTCGCTGCCTGTAAAGCTGAGGGGATAGTCACCAGCGGAAAACAAAATCTGCACTGACTCAGCCCAGATCCGTCACTAACATCAAGACATTCTGCCAAGAATCTGCTGGAAATAAATTCTGCAGCAAGCTACTGTACAGCCACAGAGCGAAAACTCCAACCAAGCAGCCTTGTGATATCTTTCCATAAACGCCCTGTCAGGCATAACATGATACAGCAAGGCAAACATCCATATTTCTCTGAGACAAGCACAATAACAACCAGGTAATGCACACATCAGCGATGCTCAGATGATCAGGCAAATCCTATCCACTGTTTGACAAGAGCGTTTGAAGCGACTGTTCCTTCTACAGTCACCACCATGGAGCCTTCCTGCCTGTTTCAGCTGAGTACACAAAGCAGAATCAGCAAACAGATTCTCTCTCCGCTCCGGACTACACATTAACACTCCGTGGAAAACCTGAGACTCATTTACACTCACTGCCCGTCCATGCAGAAAAGCCATTAAAGTTAAACAGAAACATCACGGGCAGGACAAGGATGACAGAACAATCTTAGGGTGCTCAGAAAGGGAGCCTCTGTTCATAGCTGCTGGCAGTTATTCCTTCTCTGTCTTGTGGAGTCCCTCCGTTTCTCTCCTTCTCTCTGTCTCTCTCTCAAAGCAAAACAGCTCCAGATGGGCCACATGTTCCTGATAAACTCTCCCAGCAGTGCCTGCCAATACAGAGCAGCTGGCTAGGAGGGTGCAACGCACAGCCAGCAGCACACGTGCAGAGCAGTCCGGTGCCCAAGCACTGGGTCAGCAGGGGAGGTAACCCCAAAATGGCATTAGAGTCTGGGAATGATAAACGCACTGGGTCAGTAGAGCCGCTAACTTTAACAGTGCCCTGAGCCGGTAGACTTGCTCATCTCAACACTGCATGGGGTCAGTAAGTGGCAACTTCAACACTACACTCCATCAGCTGGGTGGTAATGACAAAGTGTTAGGAACACAATCAACAATGAGGTAATGGGTAGCAACCTGAACACTGTACTGTCACACGTAACTCAATACATACAAAGACTCAATACATGATAAAGCCCAAGACTGTGCTAAGCTAGTAGGTGGCAAACCTCAATAATGGTAAACTCAACAGGGCACTTGGGTAACCCCAACACATCTCAGGGTTCAGTAGGTAGTAGCAAAGCTGTACTGGGTCAGTATGTGGGAACCTCAACACTGCACTGGGTCAGTTTATACACTGCACTGAATTCATAAGAAATAAGTTGAACCATGTACTGGATAGATGGATGTACCATGTATAACACCCAATATTACACTGGGTTAATAACCCCTACACTGCACAGGGTTCAGTTCAGCAACCCTATACCTTAACTCTTGTTAGCTAGCCTGTAACCACAACACTATGCTGGGTCAGTACATGGTAACCACAATGCAGCATTGGATTGGCAGGTAGTCACCTCAACACTGCACTGAGCTGGTAGGTGTTAACCTAACTAAAACCACTGCACCCAACGCGGTCAGTAAGTGATTAATCTAACAGTGTGTTGAGTAAGTCAGGTTGGCAATCATAACACTGTGTAAGCTCAGCATGTCAGAACTTCAATAGTGCATTGGGTCAGCAGGTGGGTAACACCAGGGTTGCATCGGACCAACAGTAGAGATAAGACTAACATGATACTAGATCAGTAGGCTGTAATCTCAACACTTCAGCAGACCTGCAAGTGGGAAACCCCAAGCACAATAAGATCAACAATGCCCTGGGTCAGTAGGTCAGGTAACCAATACTGCATTGGGTCAGTAAGTGGTAACCCCAGCATTGCACTGGCTTGTTCCAAACAGAAGTCCCATCTGTGTCATACACAACAGCTAAGTGCATGTAAAACATGTCAGTAAACACCAAGGCTGTTGATATTGCCTGCACTGTAAAACTAATTTGATCCCAGAGCCGGTCTTGGCAGCGCACCCCTTAAAGCAGGAGGAGCACGCCAGGCCAGGGCTGCTGAGAGGAAACGGCAACAGACATTACTCTCTGACGCAGTAATGACAGGCCAGAAGCCAGCCTGAGCCCCTGCCTGGAAATAAATGAGTGTGATTTTAACGCAGGTCTCCAAGGAGAACTACACTGCGGACACTTAGTGTAAACACAGGCACTCGATCTGAGGCATTTATTGCTTTTCTGGCCATCTGAGCATGCTCTGTGGCCAGGGACGACAGAGATGGCCATGCACCGAGCTGACCCTTGACACCTGACCTCACTCCTCATCCCCCTCGTCATATATCAGGTCATCAGCCAAGTGAGCGCAAAGTCACGGAGGTCGGCAGGAAGCAAACAAAACTGAGCCCCTAGGGAGTCTTCACAAACACTTACTCTCATTGAATATCTCAGTTGTACAAGGCAATTTCATCCGTACCAGTCCTGGAAAACAGGAGCAAGAAGAGCCCATGCACATTAAGTTACTGTTCACTGATGGCTATGAAGGTTGGTTGCTCACTCAGGCAGAGCCTAGTGCCAACCTTTTACTGGCTGGCACAGCGTGAATGGCGTAAAGCAGCACACAAGCTGAAGTCGAAGCTCAAATGGTCTGTCGGTGCTCGACAAAATGTGCACCAGGCACACTGTTTGCCAGCAATCTCATGTACAAAGGCTACAGGCTTTTATTCTAGAACATTCATTTGTGGTTAGTTGGAGCCCACCTGATCCAAATCGACAAATCAGCTTGCCTCAATGTTTAAACACTTGACCATTTGTGCTACTGGTTCACTGGGATAGAAACCATTTGTAATATTGGCTGCCTCTGATCTACAGCAAAGAAAACACTGAGCACTGTAGGGGTGCTCCGGGACTGGGACAGAACTGTGTGACTGGACCACACATAATGCATGTCAGGACGAATGACTGAAATGGCAACCAAACTGTGTGCTAAGAACTATCACTAGCTAGTATGTGTACATGCTCTGAATCTCTACATCTGTACACACTTTAACATCAGTGTTCAGCTTTTATCCACTTTTGTTCAGAAGCTGTCTAAACCTTGTGGTGGGAGTGTGGCTTATGAATTGACAGAAGAGAATGGGGTGGGGGGAGGACCGAAGAGAGCGAGCAAGAGAAAGAGTCTCAAAGTGAGCCAGACCAATACCCCTATAAACGACTCTGGTTCCATCCCCTGTCCCCTCTTAAGATGTCCATCACTCTTTTTATAGGCCTGGGACTCAACAGGCTGTGTGGTTTAACGACAGAGCGGGCCTCCAGAGCTCTAACAGGTGCTGTTAAACTGGCACAGAGCCAGACAGGGTGGCCACATGACCTCCACAAGTCCTCAGTCTCATCTCCAGACCCAAAGTCCAACTAATAACTTGCAAAGTCTGGCTGTCCCGTGTCATCCAGGCTCTTGATAGGATAACGCAAGCGTACATGGACAATTACACCAAAGGGGATGAAGAGTAGGAGTGCAGCGCTCATGAAGTTTTATGGCCAAGCCAGTTTTCATTACAGCCAAAATGGATGATTTTTTATTAGGGAAATTCTTTTTAAAAGGAGTGAGTACAAAAAGGAGCAACAAAGCTGCTTATTTACTCTTTACCAAAGCTTGTATATAGATACTGGAATCATACAGATTTTGGCATGTTGAGAAAAGACAAAAAAAAACAAAAAAAAAACACTGGAGCCCACACACCCCAGGCATCCCAACCTCTGCCATCCAAGCCAGAAGTACCAGGTTCAGCATTGTTTTTACCCAAAAGTCGAACATGACTACAACACTATAGACAGATCTATCCCTAATCACCCCAGCAGCTACACTTTCTGATAGGACTGTGTGCACCTTACCTTGACCTCTATACCTGAACATCTGTGCTGTCTATTTTATATCTTGCACATCTGTATTGTAAGCTGTGTCACTGCTTTAGCTGTTTACCTGAACACTGAGCTGCTATTCTTACTACCTGTACTGTACACTATTATACTGTACATTCATCCACTGTTTACAACCACATACTTAACTTCACACCTGGCTGCCTCAACATATTTACACTTCACCTCAGTTTCAGTTTAGAGTACAACACTGTATTGGTATAACAACAAAGCTGAACTGAGCTGAGCTGAGCTGAGCTGAGCTGTTCAGATTTGATTGGTCCAGATTAAATGGAACAATACCGCTACGAAGCATGGGGGCAATGGACACCCAATAGTCATGCCCATAGCCATTTGTCTCTGGACACCAAAGGAAGGAGAAACTTTAAAGTGGTGGGACTTGTTGAGTCTTTTGAGGTTGTTTGACTTCTATTTGAATAATGACACGTCACCTGGAAACTTTTGACTCAGGACTGCCCCCTAGTGGATGTATTGCTTAATATCCATACCAAAGTAAACATGCATGTGGGCAGCGACGGTTACATTGGTTATATTTATTTCCGTATGCAGGGAGAGCACAAATGAGCCTTAACTCACAGACTTTATGCCTGTTGTGTTTGGGGTGTGCTTATCTTGAGAACATCTTACCCGCATACTTCCAACTCAGCTGCCCAATTTGCACTACCTGAGGTTTCTGAGTAGGTGCCAATTGTGCCTGCAGAGGAATTTGTCTTCCGCATATAACCCATCCATGAAGTGACATACCCACATACAAACACATTAGCGAACACACCCTCTAGGGGGCAGTGAGCACACTAGCCTGGAGTGGTGTCCGAGAAGCAGTTAGGTGCCTTGCTCAAGGGCACTTCAGTTGTTACTATCTGTTCAGGTAATTGAAACAGTGACCCTTCCCTAACCACCAGCCCATGACAGCCACCCAGGCAAGTGGGCAAGAGACTAGACTAGAGTCTAGACTAGACTAGCAGAGTAGACTCCACCTGGTGTGAATGTATAGGCATGCCCGCCTATACATTCACACCAGGTGGAGTCTACTCTGCTTTGTCCTCAAGGTAAGGTGGTCATTGTCCCATGTAGTTTTTGCTATTGCCCAGGGAGGTTTAACATAGTGAGCGTTTGTTTCATGTCCTAGTGTGTAGTTTGTGGTCACATTGGGGTCTCCCATTATGGAGCATGGCACATCGCTTTTATTGTGGTATGGGTTTTAATAAAATATGGCTTTTTGCTTTTATCCCTTCATCACCTGTTCAATATTTTAAAGCCACATAGTACTGATCCCACAGTGCCCTAGACAAAACGTGAGGTCATAACACACCCCTAAAGAACACACAGGTCCAGGCTACAGAACAATGTGCCTACAGCAGCGCATGTTTATTGTTTCCGCCACATCCACAAACACAAGAGTGAGAAACCTCTGCCAAGTCATCTCTCACCAGCCACTGTCATGATGCGAGGAATCACACTTTCATATTACACCAAGCCTTAACTGAGTCATGCATTCAGCTCTCTCTGTAAACTGAACAAAGGCGAACTCCCTCTCAGTTGCATAGTGCCGAAACACTCCCTTTTCCACATCTCCTGCCAAAGAACTTTTTTCTTATCTATCTGTAGTGCCCGCTTCCGTGATTGGATACAGCAGCTTTACACACCGTTAGAAAGCCCACACAAACACACGGCAGTCAGTTAAAGAAGCCCACACAAACAGGCCGATGGAAAGCCCATACAAAGAGCACAGGCCTCCAAGTGATTAGGATAACCTGTGCTCTTGAGCAGCACTGAAGCCAGAACTGGTGGCAAAGGCATACTTAAACCAGCTCATCAAAATATGCAATGCATCAACATCACTGTCTCCTCCAACCAACCGTTCTACTCCCTATCAAACGCAGATCAGCCGTGTCCCATAATCCTGACACCAGCGAACGTACACGAGACTGAGAGGACATTCCTGCTCCGTGAGTCAGCAGGCCTTTGGAGCCAGCCGTCGTACCTGTGCCTTCCCTTCTCACGCTAGCCCTCGCCACCCCCCCACGCAGGCCCGCTGCATGCAGTCCCTCCGCAAACATATGACTCATTACTCCGCTGAGAGAGAGCAATCATGCCTAATCGCTCTCTTCACGGCCACCATCGATTCCTCATGCCATTCGCCTGCGCCGTCTACTCTGTAACGTTACCAATGCCAAAAGGATTTACAGCTAAATCAATAGGGCCATTATACAGCCATACGAACAGGTGATTGCTGCACGGCTGGCGTGAACGGGCACGTTGAAACGAACAACAAAGTGTCTGCGGATCCGAGAGCGAGGGGACGCAGAAGGAAGAGCGGGTTGGAACTGGCGAAGCACAAGAGAGAGTGATTTGGCACCGACTACACAGCGCATGCGAACAAACACTCCAATGATCTCTACTGTGAGAGGGGGGATTTCGAGCAAGCAAACAAACTAGCAAGCACAAAACAAACAAAGAAGCCCTCAGCACGGGCCCAAACTCCTGCCAGTCTTGAGGGGGCCCCTGTGCGCCCGGTGCCCGGTCATTGTAAACGAGGGGTAGCTAGATGTCACTTCTGCATTTGGCAGCACCTTCGCTTCTGCATTCTCTCGGCCTCTCGCAGGCCTGGGAACGCAAACAGTGCGCAGCTCCCAGACGCCTCCCCTCCAACCTGGCCGCCCCAGCACCTGGGCTTGCATCTGGCTCTCCTCCCTTCCCCTTCATCCCTCTCTCCTCCCTCTCCTGTTTCAGAGGCCAGGTTGGAGAGACTCTGGCACCTCCTCAATCGGCCTCCTGGGTGCAGTCTTTCATGGGCACGGGATGCCGAGGCCAAGAAGTGCTGCAGCACGTACGTACATACACGCAAGCAATAGAAATTAACGAGGGCTCGAGGGAAAGAACGCCCCTGAAACTTAACATGGCAAAAGCGTGTGCTTTTTTTTATTAAAAGGCATTTGCATATCCATGTCTACTGCCTCTGCAGACACTGTACCAGCCTACAAGGGCCTCATATGAGTGGAACATGGAGCACCTTTTGAAGGAGAGGCCTCACCTTTGAATTTACATAAATGTTCTAAGGTCAAAAATGCATATGTATAAAATAAAATAAAACAAATAAATCATTCCTCCATTATTGAAGGTAACTCATGACTCGCACAGGCAGAGGCACGAGGTAAAACCAGCCAGTGCCCAGCAGTAAATGAGCAGGTTTCTCTTTAGAGCCGAGGAGGCTGCAGGAGCTGCCACTCTGTGTGGAGGCCTAATGCTAATGAAAGGCAGAGGAAGGCACTCCAGAGTGAACAGACCTCTGCTGTTGACATGCTTTCTTTGTGCTGATTGGTCAGGTCATTTCTCTCGCTCACTCTTTTCTTCGTTTGCTGTCCAACTCTCTCTCTCTTTCTCTGCTGAGCTCTCTCTCCCAGTCCCTACGTTGCTCTCTCTGTCTCTCTCTCACTCGCTTCCCTACTGCTGGCTCTCCTTCTCTTCTTTCTCTGGCTATTCCTCTCTCTCGCTTTCCCTCCCTCTCCACCCTGTCAGTCTGTCTCAGTCTGCTGGTGCGGTGCTGGTTTAATGATGGTGTCTAGAGGGCACTGCTCTGATTAAAGATTGTGGTGGGGTATTAAATGACAGGTAGACCGGAGGCAGGTGCTGCACGCTGATCCCCGCCCACACACACACACACACACATATGTGTAAGTGCATGCTGTTTGAAAGACAAGTACACCCACACGCAGACAAACAGGGTTTTCTGTGTCTGGGGGCGAATGGTGAATGGTTTTGTCAGGAGGGGGCCGTCCTGGACATCTGCTGCTGCGGCCTGGTCGCTGGAGCTGCTGCCGGGTTTGTGTGGGCTTTGGCCAGTGCCGCCTTTGATGCGGCGTCTGTGCTGTTAGTCGTTTTGTTTCCATGCAGCAGCCGGAGCGGAGATTGATTCAGCGTTCGGGCCTCTTCAGAGAACTGCCACTTCTGTGGGCCTACACAAACTGTGTCTGCTGCGTGTGTCTGAGTAAGAGGGGGGGCCTTCATTATGAAGAGAACTCTGGATGAATGGCTCCTTCATGAGGCTAACTCTCTTTGTCTCTGGGCTTTCCTTGAGATAAAGCCCATGGCCCGTGTGTACCAGAGTACACAAACTCAGATCAAAGTAAAAGCCTCTTCTCTTTAGGAACAGCTGGAGGCATGTCTGCATGTACATACTAAACAAAGCTGCTGTGCTCCATTGAGTAGAAGGGGCCATATCATGGAAACCTGGAGTTCCCTCAATATTTTTTTAAAATCATCTGGATGCTGTTGTGTTAAACTGTTAATCTGTTCACTGCCTAATAAGCTCAACAGACCAGAAAAAATGAGCCACGTAATGTGTATAAGGTGATAGTAACTTCATTGGTGTATGGAAACAGTCATACAGGTCTACCAGCGATGGCTAAAACCCCAGTCTACTGGAAACTCTCCTTGGAATTGTGCCAGGGAAGGGATCCACCAAATCTGACCCAACTTGGCGATTCTTTGCTGCAAGAGTGTCTAAACATTGATGTGGCCTACATACAGAAACTTTTCCAATCACAGCTGTTATTGGTGCTCATTTAGGTATTACACTATATCCGGTATGTTTCACTCACAGGGGACCTTAATTAGATTGTACATGATTAAATGTTGCCTTAACAAGTTTTAGGTGGGGAAATGGAACCTAATAACACATAATATCATGAACTGGGTGTCTAGGACACCACACTTGCCATTCAGGGCAAAAGGTGCTTTCACACTGAAGGTGTTATGCTTACCTCTCATACCTGCAGCAAACTGCTTTCACACCATGTGCAATACGAGCAGCGCTCTTCAGTAAAACTAGGCTTGCGGGTAGCGACAGAAACCACCAGACATGCCTACTGCTGTCCTATTGGCTGTGCCAAGTCTGTCAATCACATTTGAACTTTATACAACTGTGTGCGTCTCCACACGGCATCCCATTGGACAAAATATGTTCGGGAATGGCACAGTGACTTTACCACAATCAGTTTTAGGCATCATTAGTTTTAGGCATAATGAGGAAAAAAAAAACATTCCATTCAAATTGCAATCACAATGTTGGTCACAAGATTTGCGACTTTGGAGGGAGTCGCGGGCTGGAGGTTAGGGAATCAGCCTGGTAATCGGAGGGCCAGCAGTTCGATTCCACAAACTGACAGGAACAACTTAAGTGCCCTTGAGGAAGCCATCTAACCCCAAACTGCTGCCCGGATGATATGGACAGGGCTTCCCACCGCTCTGGGCAAGCGTGCTCACTGTCCCCTAGAGTGTGTGGGTGTTTCACTTTACGGATGAGTTAAATGCGGAGGACAAATTCCTCTGTGTGCAAACACACTTGGCAAAAAATCCCTAAACTCTCTACTGCCTAACCTAATCAAATCTCTTCTCCTCAAATCATTCCACCTCAGTTATACACGCCACACGCCACCCATTTTAACACCATTGTTTTACCACCATGTATCCAACTTCCGAGCTAACGGCTGTTTAGCTCTGCCCATGCACTCTGATGTTATAAGGGGTGAGTCAAGCTGGACTCCTTTTCTTGCACAAGCCATCCAAAAACAATACAGGTCTTTTACAAACACCGCCCTTAAAGGCACAGCCTACACAGACACAGCCTCACATTGATGGCTTAACACAAACACGTGAAGGCTAATGAATTTGACAGCTTAGATGTCAAAACAGCCAAAGCCACAGCTATCCATGGTTAGGACTTTAAAACAAACAATTAAATCTTCATGCACAGTTAATAAAGACCCTCAGTGCCTTGAAGGCAATCAAATGGGCATAAATATCGAACAGTGTACAGAATAAACACTATCCTCCTCACAGCCAGGGCTAAAAGAGGTAAGAACAGGGACGGAAAGACAGATGAGTGTGGAGACGAATAGACCTGGTAGAGAGAGCCACTTTTCCGTAAGGCGGATTCAGCATACAGGCGAGGTATTTATGAGGGGAGGCGCGCAGGATGCGTGCATGAATATACGGCTGTATAAATGCATGGAGCGTATGTGTGTGTTCGAATTATATATGCAGTGAGCAGTTTAGGACCACAGAGGTTGTTCTGTTTGGAGCTTTGATGGATGAAGGCCTCCAGTATAGGATGCGGTGTTGCATAAGCTACACATTTAGCCTGCATACATTCCGCAAGATCAGAGGGATGAGAGGGAGCACAGAGATCACACACACAAGCAGCGCTGTCGCTACTGATTATGTTTGTAATCGAGATTAATCTGACAATTATGTGAGCAAGTGGCACTTCTAAAAGAGACCAAACGAGAACTTAAAGACACAGCATACCATTTCAAGCCAATACACATTCAGACATACTCAGGGAATTTCCTCGGGGCCTGCTAACTGTCCGCTCTGTGTGCACACTGGGAAAAAAAGCCTTGTTCATACACAGCCCTGGATATGGGATTGGGAAATGAGCACTGAGCCTACTAGCATATTCCTATTCCACCTTAACTGGTGCAGCAGTTCCATTTACATGGCTCAAGCAGTTCCACTTCGGCTGTGGCACCTGAATGTACCTGATTCACCATTTAGGGTGGAATGGAAAAATGTGGACAAAAAGCTCAGAGAAAAATAAGATGACTTCAGCCTTCGTTGAGAGTCGAAAGGGATGAGGAGGTTGCTCTGCTCATGAATATTAATTTGGGGGTGGGGCTTCTAACCGGAGAGGTGTATTTATTTTATGATCATTGTAAATGATCATTTATTAGGTCTGTACATAATGGTTCCAATGTCACAATCCCTGTACAGAAAGACTCCAACTACAAAGTCACTGTTTTTCTCACAATAACTTTCATTAGCAGCTCTTAAGTGGTAAGCCACGTTCATCAGTAGCTTACTGTTTACAAAGGTCTACTTCATCACCTAGTCTAAACACTGGAGCTGAAATTATACAAGTTTTCATTTTCCTCTTCACAACAGTTAGGGAAAACATTTAATCCGCTCTGTCTGCTCGAGACCACATCTCTCTACTTAAGCCTGTGGATTCCATCCATCATTGATCTCTCTAAAATACTGGAAAAAGGACCAGGATTCCTTTAGCCAATTTGATTTTTTTAAAACTTGATTTCAGTCCACTGGATAAGGACAGCGGGAGAACATATACCCAATCATCACACACACAGCCATCTAATCGTTGCTGACTCACTGCACAGGAAAACTTCAGCCCACAGAAAAGGATAGAAGAAAAAAACATCAAAAGAAAGATGGTAGAAAGCAAGAAATGAAAAACAAACAAGAAAAGAAAAGGGGAGAAAGAAAAGACAGCAAAAGGAGGGACGAGGCGAGAGTCCAGAATTATTACAGCCCATTATCACTTGGTTCCAATCTAGGGGTCATACTAGGACTGCTAACTTCTTTGTTGGGAACAGGTGACACTGATGTGCTTCTTACTGCAATAGAATAAACGAAGAACTCAGCATATGCACCACCACCATCACCATCATCATCATCATCATCATCATCATACACAGGGCCAGCCAATCACTGCTGAATCACAGCCATGAAGACTTCAAAAGCCCTTTGTTTATTAATGAAGCACTATGAAAGTGGCAAGCACACATCTGTACACAATAGATGGATGAGTGCTCTCTCAGAGACTCGCACGTTCACACGACTTTACAGACAAATGGACAGTTTATTGAGCTGACCAAATGCTTTCATAGGGGACCATCAGAAGGGTAGCCAGCTGCACACCTCCAGTAACTTCTGCGCAAGCTTTATGAGCTAGTGTGTAATTTCAGAGCATTTCCAAGTGCTCACATGTGGTGGATTTGTCTCTGGGCTGTTTAAGCATTCAGCGTCATTATCCCAGTTTTCCAGCACATACCACACAAATCACTGAAACCACGCAGAGCTAAGCTCCAAACGAAACCAGATCAATTGATGAAAAATGGAGCTCCGTTGAGAACAGTGGAAACTGCATTACTATGTACTCCCCGGCCAACGGAGAAGAGGGTGTCATTTTTTGACGCCCTGCATATTTTTAACACTATTTTCCGGTGTTTGTTTATTCGCCTCGGGGTAAAGAAAAAAAAACTGAGGGGGAAAATAAAAACAAAACAAACAAAAAAAAAAAAAAAAAAAAAAAAAAAAAAAACACTTCTCAACTGGGGCCTTCACACATATTCACGAAAAAAAAAATAACCACAAGAAATTACTGCACATGTCAAATAGTAAATTACACACTGTACACGAACACATTAATTTCCCTTCCCTGCTAATTATTAATTCCAAAAAAGTATTAAGCAATGCCGTCAAGAGCCTAATTAAAAACGACAAGAAATGGAAATTCATTTCCAAGAATTAGCGCTTATTAAAGGCCTCCAATCCCACTGAATTAAACCACTATTTACTCTTTATTGTCGAGCTGGTCGTATATCATTATCTCGCTAATAAGCCCCATGCGTCGCTCCAAACTTATTTGCGGCTGTGGGAGCCAATCTCTGCGACTGGAGTGAATTATGGAAGGATTTTCCGCGCCAGACTCGGCACTCTCGCCGTCGGCTTTGCCATAATGAAAGTCCGTTTAATTCTTGTTGTTGGCCGTGAATGTGCTGAATCAGCCCCAAAACCCCCTGCTGTGAATCACCTCGCTGCATTCCTCTTTCTTCTGCAAACATACTCAACGCCTCACCTGAGCTACAGCCCGATCACACTCCTTTCACAGCTGTGCTGTAGGAAACTGGACTGCGTGATGCGAGTTAAAAGAGGAAGGAGCTACTCCAGGTTCTGCTCACCTTTTCTTGGCTGAGCCGTCCTCCCAGTACTCACTGCCTCCGTCGTTGCCCTGTGAACGAGAGCCGTCGTCTTTGTGTCCCCCTTTAGATCCAGAGCCGTTCAGCTGGACGCTGGACAAGGAGCCTGTATAAAGGGAGAAAGAGAAATCAGTCACTGACCCTAAACACACTTCATCTACAGTACTGAAAAAATATGGAGCTTTGCGACAGAAAGTAGGGGTAGGGACCGAGAAAAAGAAAAGAAAAAGAGAGAACAAGAGACAATAAAAGAAAGAGAAAAGAGAGAAATAAAAAAAAAACAGAACAAGAAGAAAAAGATGAACTGAAAAAGAAGACCAGGATAGAGATAGACATGAAAAGTTAGAAACAAGAAAAGAAGAAAAGAGAAAGAAAAAGAGATCATAAAAAGACAGGGAACAGAGGACAATAGAAAATAAATTAAAAAGGAAAGAAAGAAGATATAAATAAATAAGATAAACAAATGAAGATAGCAGTAAGAACGAAGAAAAAGATAAAAAGGAGAGAAAGAAGACAAAGCATGGAAAGACAGGAAGGAGTGAGGAAAAAAAAGAAAAGATAGAGAGACAGAGACAGAGACCGAGACCCAAATAAGACAGAAAAGGGGAACAAAAAGAGGGGAAGGAAGAGAGTGGAAGAAAAAGATAAGGGGAAGAGAGAAAGACTGAAAAGGAAAGAGTGTGTGTGTTCAGAGTTCATGTCATCAGATGAGGTTAAGTGCTCAACCTAAAAACAACAAATGACTTTAAAGGCATAAACAGAGAAAGAGAGAAAGAGAGACAGAGAGACAGAGAGAGAGAGAAAGAGAGAAAGAGAGACAGAGAGACAGAGAGAGAGAGAGAGAGAGAGAGAGAGAGAGAGAGAGAGAGAGAGAGAGAGACAGAGAGAGAGAGAGAGACAGAGAGAGAGAGACAGAGAGAGAGAGACAGAGAGAGAGAGAGAGAGAGAGAGAGAGAGAGAGAGAGAGAGAGAGAGAGAGAGAGAGAAAGAGAGAGACAGAGAAAGAGAGACAGAGAAAGAGAGAGAGAGACAGAGACAGACAGAGCGAGAGAGACAGAGACAGACAGAGAGAGGCAGAGAGAGAGCGAGAGAGAGAGAGCGAGAGAGCGAGAGAGCGAGAAAGCGGGAGAGCGAGAAAGCGAGAAAGCGGGAGAGCGAGAGAGAAAGCGAGAGAGAGAGAGAGAGAGACAGAGAGAGACAGACAGATGTAGGGAGAGACATGGAGAAAGACGTAGAGATACTCATCAGAAAACATTGAGTGAGGAGGAGAGACAGAGAGAGGGAGACAAACAGAGAGAGACGTAGAGAAAGAGACAGAGAGAGACGTAGAGAGACTCATCAGAGAACATTTAGTGAAGCAGGCTGTGCAGAAGAGTGTCTCTACACTGAGCTCACGCAGCACATTCAGCAGTGACAGACAAAAGCTCCCCAGTGAACACGAGTAAACATTACGGTGACAGAGCGAAGATTAAAAGCCTCTCATCCGAGGAACAGCTCTGTCTTCCGCAGAGACAGCCGAGCACCAGTCCAAACATTCAGCAGACTAATTCAGGCCACACTGAAGAAGCATCAAAGTCAGCAAGACAAAGAACGTTCTGAGAGACATGCCGGAGTGCAGCGGCGTCACCGAGAGGAGATAATAAATCAAACCATCGAGACGTTATTGAACAAGCGCTGAGGCGACGCAAACGAAGCTGCACTTCATGGGTATTAAAGAGACAGATACATGCCCGGTCATCAAACAGGCCCGAGCCTTTGTTCTCTCCGCACATACCTGGCAGTGGCGCTCATATTAACAGATGGTAAATCACCAGGTGTACCAGTGACCTGAGGCAGAGCTACTGACGGATGACTCCAACCATTAACCATGCAAAACCCACAAGACCAGACTGCTACAAACTTCTAAAACACCTAAACTAAAACTGAACGTGCCAGAGGCATTCTTTGGGACCGTGCCATGAAAGAATCGCAGTCATTTCCAAATTCCTTGGAACTATGCCACTGGCTCTCGCGTAAAGAAGCGTGTGTGTAAATGAGTCATGTTAAAGGAACCGCCACATGTCCAGGTCCTATACCGTTTAAAGCACAGTCCACGCAAAAACACTGCCCAAAAGCCTGTATTAGAACTGTATATGCATGTGGTAGTAGAATAAGGAGAGTTCAGTACATAGAAGTGATATACCGTCAACGTCAAACACAGCTGTTCCTCCTTCAAATACTAATCCTGCATTTCCAAAAAGGTACGGTAAAAATCCTGATCCTGAACTGTTACAAACAGACTAGAACATGTGTCAGAACATTCATATTTACACCCCCAGCATTTACATACAACCACAGCAGATCTACAGCAGCTAACAAGATTCCCTTCCCAAGGAACCCAGCTGTCAGCCGTAGATGGTGGATATCCATCTTGACACCAGGCTGGAGTTGCTTCCTATACACCAGCTTCTTCATCCAATGTTCCATTCCACCTTAAACGCTACAGCTTGTACCACCCCCAGAATGTAACAGCAGCACCAATTAAAGTGGAACAGAAATTTGTTTTTATGGCTCTTTTATATCATCAGTCCTTCTACGAATAAGTGCTCTACCCAGCCCAGTATGATGAAGAGCAATAGAAAGTGAGAAACAATAATTGAAGGGGATGAGTAAAAAGATAGGGGGGCAGACAGATATACAGGGACAGTGTAGCAAAAGGTAAAAGCAAGAGAGAGGGAAAGCGGACAAGAAGCGATTCAGAATGTTCAGAACTTCATCTCCCAAATATTTTACAGGATCCCGGAACAACTTTAATCCTGCAGGCTGCACATTTCATTCCGGACAGTTTCCCAAACTCTTGGGCAATATGAAGCAGCTCCCCTCATCGTTCAGTCCCTAAAGAGACTGAAGAGAGAAGCAGTTCCACCTTTACTGGCATTCCAACCCCAACAGCAGCCTACAAGCAGCAGCCAAGATGGAAGATCTCCAGCATCCTTATTAGGCACCCAGCTTATGGTTCCCCTTATGGAACCCTTAAAAGACTCCTCAATGGAAGGTTCCATGCCAAATCTACTACCATGCATTCAATCCAGGAACCAACTAAGAAACTAGTTTAAATACACAGTGTAAAGGTGTTTGGTTGTAGCAGGCCTCCTGCTCTGTTAGAAACCCAGCAGAGTTTCTAAGAGAGTAGCGGCAACCATTACTAATTTACAAGAACATCAAAATGTCTCAGTATAAAATCTGAGTGTATTTGGTTCAGGAACGTCTTTCCAAAAATATTAACTTGAGAACAGTAAAGCTCTCTGACTGAAAACATCAGGCAAGTGGGAATGAAAGAGGGAAGCAAGAAGCCAACGGTGATTTTTGGTTGGTATTGGTGGCAGATTTGATGAAGAACCTGTTTGTACAGAAGAAAGACGAAGAGAGAAGAAAAGGAAGCAAGCCCAGACAGCCAGCTGTTTGGGAAGAAACCGCAGTGTGTCATCATTAGCCTTCACACGCACCCTGCATCTCTGCGGTAGGTTCAGCCTCCTGAGACTGAGACGCACGCGCATACACACACACACACACACACACACACACACACACACACACACACACACACACACACACACACACACACACACACACACACACACACACACACACACACAGAGACAGACACACACACACACACACACACACACACAGCTGTCATCGAACATCACTGTGGTCTTTCTTGTAAGAGCTTCTTATACAACAAGCAGCTCATAATCTGGAAGTTTAAACCTTTTTAAGAGACCAAGTGATTAAATGCTAGAGACAACAGGGCTCCTAACAACTACCTGGAAGACATGCCAGCCCAACACTGCCCTATCACATAAACAGCTCCTAAAGCTTTCGTCTCTGAGAGAAAGAGAAACACCTCCAGCTCCACTCTCACTTTAGATCTGAGAACATCCACATGTGTTTCTGTCCATCCTTTCACAGTGAGTAGACATCTCAACACCATGGAGGTCTGAAAGGAAATGCAGCTGTATAAGAAACTCCTCACTGAGAACACAACAGCTCAGAACAATGGACTGACCACCCCAGGGTCCAGAAGCTCAACACCACTAAATGTGTTGGGGGGGAAGAATATGAAGTGTTATGTTTAATGGTTACGGCTTACGTGTATGTAATTTCCTGATTTCTTATCTTCCCCTTCTGCAGAGTGACCGATGAACATCCTGATCAATCAGATTGGAAGGTTAACATATGACAGGTGGTCTCTGACTTCTGCACAGTGTTGTCCTGTATATGTATTAACAACTCATGTGCATTACTCATTCCGATTCACACAGAGAAAGATCTGCTACGTTAAGTCATCCACCCGCCTTAAAAGTAAGTCAAAGAGAACAAGAGAGCGAGAGCATGAGACAGTGTGGGGGGGGGCATAAAAAGCTGTAAAATGATGAGGTTTTCTACAGACCACCATGGCTGCTCTTCAGAAAACAAGCCTGTGAAGTTGCAGAGAGAGAAGCGCTCTCCAGGGACAAACATTTCAGTTAAGGACGCACCAAGGCAGAACCATTAAAATCAAAACAGCTACTAAAAAGACGGCGAGACAGAGCGAGAGAGAGAAAGAGAGGGAGAGCAAGAGAACGAGGGAGAGAGACAGAGAGAGAGTGCGAGAGAGAGACAGAGAGAGAGAGCGAGAGAGAGACAGACAGAGAGCGAGCAAGAGAGAATGAGAGCGAGAGAGAGAGAGAGACAGAGAGAGAGAGAGAGAAAGAAAAACAACTTCAATGTCCTACATTCAAAATTAACCACATAAGTGAAAAGGCAAACACAGAGGAAGCCACTAAACTCTCAGCTCAGGCCAGACGCTTTTTATCATTCTGCATGGTGCCAGGGCAGAGCAAGCAAGCCAATGTAGGCTAGAGGAGGCCAGGGCAGGCCACGACAGGCCAAAGCAGGCTTAAACAGCGTCTTCTGCATACCCTGGTTCAGCAGTCTACAGTAAATGCCCGTGTGGGCTCCTGCTGTGCTCTGATGAACTGCATATGATAACAGCCATAATATATGTTTGCACCTCTCTGCACTGATTTGGTTCCAGTGAGTGGCTTAGTGGGTGTGACAAAACATTTACTGTGCCAACGCGATTGGCCACCACCCCGGGAAGCAGCCAAGTTAAGTTTGACTCTGTTTAGGTAAGGAAATCCTTGTTTTGGCTCTCCTCACTTGTTTTACTCCGCTGCCGGTCTTATAATCCTACACACACACGGCTGCTGCCAGATTTCATACAGGTCCATAGGATGTAAAACCACTTGGCGGTAATGTAAATCTAGGCTTGGTTTGCACATACTACCATCCCGCTCTTCATTTTTAAGACCAATGCTCACACAGTGGTTCACATGCAGTCTAAAGGGGTGAGCAGCTGATGAGCCCCCACATGCTTTCCACATTTCGTTTTCCATACATACACCTGACCCAGCCAAAGGGGAACATGCGAGTTAAAGAGCTTGGTTCCAGAACACATCCGAGACACTGTCTTTATGTTGTTAAGAGTGGGTACTCATACAGCACATATAAATACTACACTATGATTAATGTTATGAAACTACATGGCAGTGCCATATGTTTTATATACATGTGGAATATATAATATATATATAGTGCTACATTATGACGGATATTAAGTATGTATTCTGTAATGGTAAAAATGTCTGTAATTACATAAAACACTAGCTGAATGGAGGTGGTCCACTACAGCATATTATGTCAATATTTTGCAAGGTGACATGGTATTGATTTACAGCTACTACCATTGGAATTTGGTTATTAAAACTGCTAATACAAATGCAACTTTTAGTGTTGGATAATAAGCATACTGCCTCTAGATCAGCAGGAAGACCTTGAGATGCATGGATGTCAAAGGGATTGTATTCGTACGCCACTGTAACAATCCAAGGTTTTTTTGTTTTTTTTTTATACCATCCTCCATATGCATCCTCCTGCTTCATTCTACCTGAAACAACCTAAAGATCTCCTACGACCATCCATTTCCTTAACAGTGCTGTCACCATCAATCATGTCGGTAATGATTGTGTGGCTTATAAGCACCACCAGTCACTTTGCATCCAATGACTTCTGATCAACACAAATGTGCACGCTCGCATTCAAACTCAAGACAAAGAGCGAACTATGGCTGCAATCATGATAAACAGTTCTGCAATGTAACCTTAGCTCAAACAAACCTGCCTCACATCTTCACTAGAGGAGATCGGAGGATGAGGTATGATCCACAGCCCACACCTCCATCCTTCTAACCAGATCTGTGTGTCCTTAACTAAGCCCGCTGCCTCCGGCCCCACCCCTGTGGACAGATGAGGTTATGGGGTTTTGGGTGTTCCTCCATTAGTGCCAGTAATAACTGGGCCACAACGAGGGCACAAATGTGGGGGCCGTGCAAAAAGAGGGGCGCCGTTCAGACCTTAATTATCCTCACAGCAGACACATCCACAGTCATCAGAACTGCATTATAACAGCACTAATGGAGCACAGTGCACTTACACAGTCCTGTTCATGCACTCTCACCGTGCTGAGGCCAGACAGACAGTGGCGCGCCAACGACAGCAGTGGACAGTCAAACAAACAAGTAAATAAATAAATAGGCATAAGGCTCTCAGGATTCAATTGGCAGCTGTTTTTTGTTGACGTTAATGTTAGCGTCTCCTCTACATGGTCAGGCTGCTCAACTGAGTGGCATAACGTACAGCATTCGTGCCCGAGGTCCAAACGTCGCCTCAACAACAATGGTCCGCTCTGTGTTTTTGATATTCCTGGGGTTCCTTTAAAGTGAACGTTAGTGCCACATTGTTCAGAGCACACAAGCTCACAAAACTAAACCCCTCTTTGAGCTCCATTGTCTGCTCTGCCAGTCGTGCTCTGAAAATACAGCCAGCTAAAACAAAGCAAAAACCTAGAGCTGGTGTAGTCCTATTTAAATGGAGTTACACCACCCCCACCACAACACGGTATACTTCAAACTATAATAACACATCTATTACAAAACCAAAAATCAGAATAACCCATCAAAAGGACAAGATGGGTTTGTTATTGCTGCTGGCACAGTTAAATAAAAATAACAATTACTAAACCAATACACTTTTTGTCCAATTCAGCTAGGGTCTCCTTACAGTCCACTAGCTGTCTGTTCTGCGAGCATGTTGGAAAAAAATCCACTGTTGTAACACAGCCCTGGAACAGTAAATGGGAAATAAATAAAGTGGATCGGTCCGAGCATCACAACACTCTCCCAGCACATCAGCAACAGGCGGTGTCTATGCTTGTGCACAGAGCAGCAGGGGATGGGTGCTGCACTACGTGCTGAACTTCATGCACTGTAAACTATCAGAGATGGCTGTCAGGACACAGTCAGAAGCAAAAACTGGGGAAAAGGATCTTGGATTAGGCAAGAGCAAAAAGCCGTGTTAACATCAATGAAGCGTTGAGCGTTGGAGAGACCTACTAGAGAGGACAATGCTTAAGTTGGCCTCTTATCTGAATTTCCTGTTCCACCTTCAATGGTGCAGGAGTTCCATTCTGGCACATGAGCAGCTGTAATGGAACTGGGGCACAATTTAAGGTGGAATGGGAAAATGCAGATAGGATGCCAACTCGTCATCTGTAGTAGGTTTAGTAGAAACAAGAAACGGCCAAAAAAAAAAGGCTCCGTAATGAGTCATGTGAAGGGATGATGAGGGGAACATGAACTTAATTTGTGGTTCCACAAAACCCTTAGGTGAGTATTATGTCTTCCTGTTTGCTAATGTTTGTGATAGCATCCGGTTAGCATTGCACCAATGTTAGAAACCCCTAAGCTAGCGAACGCTAGTTAGCTACAATACTTGCTATGTCATTGTTCACTCCAACATTACATCATGATTTGAATAAATGTGAAAGCACTTGGGGGCCAGAGCTTCTGAAAGGAGTGCTGTTTTGCTGTGGAGGTCAAACACCATCTCCCAGAACAGTATACTGCACCTGCATCAACTTCTACAGTTTTAAACAAGAACCAGACTGAAGACTCATATCCTCATCTCCTCTTTTATGGATCTTTTATATCTTCAGCTCTTTGACGAATAAATGCTCTTCCCAGCTTGTCTGATGAAGAGCAGAAAGTAAGAAACAATAATTGAAGTGGATGAGTAAAAAGATGGGGGAGCAGACAGATATAGTGACCCAGTGTAGCAAAATGGTCAAAGCAAGAGAGAGGGAAAGTGGACAGGAAGCGATTCAGAACGTTCAGAAGCGATTCAAGGAATGTGGCACGGAACGAAAGAAACAAAACAAAGAAGGGAGAGAGAGAAAAAAAGTGGACAGGCTGAGACAGTGATTGTAGGTTGGATGCTGGACTCATGGTGACAGAGGGATAAATGAAGAGTGGCAGTTGCTATAGTGATCACGCCTCTCCTCTATCATGCGCAGAACACGCCTGTCCATCACTGTCTACAACCTACAAGTGGCCACGCCCCTTTAAAACACACATACTCACCCAGCAGAGAACAGTGGGAGGATACCACAACAGAGCAGCTATTATTAAATCACCACTGCTTTAGCCTACAGCTACACAGGAGGAAATCATACCCGACACTGATCTTCTAACAAACACGGCCTGTCTGTCTCCAACTGTTTCACCAGCACTTTAACACCTCCCGTACAGTGTATATCACCCCCACTGACCCAACCGCTCCACCCACAACCGTGGTGCTATAGCTTTATACCTCTATAACCATATTTAAACATTAATATCCATTTCACTCAAACTAAAATAACCTAAACACAAAATTGTAACAAAGGGAGCAAAGCATCAGGCAGTTGAAACTTCTCCTCTATAGGTATGAGCGCTGGGCTGGGGTTGCCAGGTAATGCTCTACTTGCTTTATGTCTGTGTATTAATCTATAGGTACCAGCACTGGCCCCTTGTTCGGGCAGTGTCTGAGCTGATGGTGAGTTTTAGGCTCTAACCTTCCTGTACTAGCTGGAATATTATCCAACAGAACACTAAGCACGGTTGTAAGTCGCTCTGGATAAGAGCGTCTGCTAAATGCCTTAAATGTAAATGTAGTGCAATGTACTAAAATGAACCTGGGAGCGGAGGTCTGCTCACCATATACAGAGCAGCTATGAGGAAAATACTGTGTTTTGGCGAAACGGGAATGCAAGAAGTGCTGCAGATGCGTCACATGACCACATACATCCATTTCTGCTCAGATTGGACAAAGTGGACAGCCACCCTGACAGCCAATCAGAGGCTCAACTAACAGAAGCTCCTGACGGTTGCGGCAATCTTTGAGTACAGTAATACTCTGTGGGCGGAGCTTCTAAGGCTGAGACTAACCGCTATGTCATCACAACCGTTCAGTTCCCACACGCTCTTCTCCTTCCAAAACGTGTGGGATAAAAACAGGGCTAACCCACATGTAACGAAAGCTTCCTCCTGCTTCTGCTGCTCTGAGTAAACTTATGTGAAGCTCTTTCTTTTTTTCTCCTTCCCGGTTGCCCCCCTCCCCTCCCCTCCATCTTCCAGCTCTTTCTTGTGACAGCGCAGCTTGGCTCTGAGGTCTGTGTGAAGTGGAGCCTAGTGGGATACTGAGCGCTAGTGTCACACAAACAGCATCAGACAACTTCCAAAGCCCTGTTCCCACACTGCCGTCCTCCACATTCATCACCCTCTTATCATCTAATTTACACACATTTCTCCTCATTCCAAACGTAGTCAATCAGCCAAGACACGGTTTGCACTTTTGATTGTGCAGTGAAACTGTGATTGCTGTGGCTTTAAAGTAAGCAATGCACAGCGGTCTGCAAAACAGACCCAGCAGGGTATACGTTTTCATTACTATACACCCTATTGCATGTACTCGATTACATTCTACTGCGTGTTAGCCATGCTGGCCTCGTAGCTCCAGTGCAAAGCTAAACCTCAGACACCAAACACATCTCGGCTGATCAAATACACACTTAGAAAAGATGGTTCTTCAAGGGTTCTTTATCAAAGAAAAGATTTTATGTATAACCATAAAGAACCCTAATTTGACAGGGTTCCTCATTCTGACAGAGAATATATAGAAGGTTCTATTTAGAAGCTTTTTGAAAACTGTTCTATATAAAACTGAAAAGGTGTCTTGCCATTCTGTATCCAGAGCAGAACCTTTTCTGGCGATGTATTGAACGGTTTCCTATATAGAATCATCTACAGCACAATTCCATAATTTTGAATAACCTGTCACGATGCGAAGGGTTCCTTACGTGTTCATGGTTCCACATAATACCCTAAAAACCCAGAAGAACCATCATTTCAAAGTCTGCGCATCAAGAGTTCTGTGAATAAACGTAGGCTCTTCAAAACAGGCTGCTGATAGGAGTGGTGTACTGCAGGGGTATATAATGGGGTCTTGGAAGATTTGCTGTAGATCAGCGGAGCCTGAAGCTGCAAACGCAAACTCACCGTTTGGGCTTTTGGCTCCATCACTGAGGCCATCACATGGCTGTCTTTTCTGTGCACTCTTAAACTCCTTCAGTGACAGATAGAGAACCTTTCGCACCACTCGCTCCTCTGACCAGGGGATTCCATCACTGTCATCCTGTAGAGGAGAAAAAAATGAAAGAAATCTGTCAGCAAACATGGAGTGTAGGGTCGGAAACAAGCACAGGAATACTGTATTTATATTGCTGCCATGGTATCCACCTTATATTGTGCGTAGCTGTAATTCACATCAACACAAAGATTTTATTACTGCAACATTTCTATTGATCTATTACTCGTGAAATGTTCAGAATAGGGGAGTACCAACTAAAGCTTTAATGGGGGACAAAAGAAATCAAAAGAAAAAATAAAGTATATGAATTAATGAAACAATGTTTGACGGGTTTTGCTATGAGCACAGTGATACAGGTTTAACTTGGAAAACATGTTAATCAACATCATTAAGACAGACAGACAGACAGACAGAGAGACAGACAGAGAGACAGACAGACAGACAGACAGACAGACAGACAGACAGACAGACAGACAGACAGACAGACAGACAGACAGACAGACAGCCAGAGAGACAGACAGCCAGAGAGACAGACAGCCAGAGAGACAGACAGCCAGAGAGACAGACAGCCAGAGAGACAGACAGCCAGAGAGACAGACAGCCAGAAAGCCAGACAGCCAGAAAGCCAGACAGCCAGACAGCCAGACAGCCAGACAGCCAGACAGCCAGACAGCCAGACAGCCAGAAAGCCAGAAAGCCAGAAAGCCAGAAAGCCAGACAGCCAGAAAGCCAGACAGCCAGAAAGCCAGACAGCCAGAAAGCCAGACAGCCCTTAAACCAAACTCTGAAAACTGTCATGTTTTTCTATCCTTGTGAGGACATGGGACACTTCCTTTCTGACATCAAACCAGAGGATGTTTTTGCACAAGGGCCACGGGAACCTTTTCCTTCATATCCTTTTCCAGCTCCATTATATTCCATAACCCGATTGATCATACTTTATTTTAAACAAGTAGTCGTCACCACAAACCTGAAGAGGCACGTTCTTCTTAAAATGGAACAGAGAACTGACGCGCACTTCCTGCCTCTAAATACCCACTTCCTTTCTAAACACCTCAACACCACAGACACGTCGTCACTGTGGGAACCCTTCATAGAGAAAAGAATATATCTGGTTCCATTGTGTTCAAGAGTGGAAAAGTCAACGTCTAACACTTTGCTTTGAATTAAAACTGACTATCACAACAGAGCTGGCATGAACAGCTTACCAGGGTGGAAGGAAAATCCAACATGGTGATGGAACACAACTCTTTCACTTGGTATTCTTTTCATTTTTCAGTTTTGATTCATGGTTTATTGATTTCGCTTTCATCACATGTGAAAATGCAGTATTATGAATGGGCCAAGGCACAGGACTTTCCTGGTCACGCAAAAATGCAATGAATTTCTTATACTCATAAAAACATACAGTCCATATACAGACCCCAAGCCTTACCAGCCTAAAAACAAAAACAGCCTGTTTAAATCAGGTCATAATGGCTCGAATATGCTCATGTATATATGAATTATCAGTGTTTCTGGAGGCTAGAAACATCAGCAGGCTCTTTATTTAAAGTTATTTTCTCAGGTTTAATTAACAGAGACATGTTGCCTGTTATCACTAAACCTTTAATAAACTTAAGTGAGCTGAGACTAGTGTCTTGATGACCACATCAAGCTTTGTGGCTCCTCTGTAAATCCATGTCAGTATCTGTTCTAGTCAATCGCTTTTGTTTTCCCTCAGCTCAGCAGTAAAAGCAGGTTGAACTGAGCTAATGTTACATTAGAGTTTTATACATGTCTGATCTAACCATCCCCTTAACGCCACGTTTTCTTACTTGCTGTGATTTTCTTCCCCTGATATGCTAAGAGAAGATACAGCGCTCTTACTCACTGGGCTGGAAATAAAACCAGCAGGGAACAGATCTGATGATTCATAAAGATTTAATGTCACATTTATAAAGGCTTTAATACATTATTTATACCTCTTTAAACCTCTGAATAAAAACCCAAACCGGGCTTTTTAATCTTCTATTAAAAGTCGAGGAGTAAAAGCTGCTAGACAGTAAATGTACTAGAGTTGTAATAAAGACTCCTTAATGGAGCAGCTTAACTAGAGACCAACAAAACACAATACAATCTCTACGAGGGAGAGAGAGAGAGAGGGAGAGAGGGAGAGAGAGAGAGAGAAAAGAATGAAAGACAGAAGAATGGAAATAAGATTAAACAAAGAAAAAAGCAAAGAAAGAAGGGCGGACGGAAGGAAAAGAAGTGAGTGAAAGAGAAGGAGAGAGGCAGTTATGCTAGTTCATTTACCTATGGTGAGGTTAGCAATATTAGCATAACGCCATGCTAACTAAGGCTACAGCAGCAGCAGAGAGCAGCAGCCGTTACCCTACAGCCCCGGAGCAGAGCGGCCCCGCGAAGTGCTCCTACAGCTAGTTAGCGCTGCTGCTTAATTGATTCCTGTCAGCCTCGTTAGCAGTTATCTTTCCAAGGCCTTCTGGATTTTCCAGAGGCTCTAAAGCAGCGCAGGCTGACGGACACATCTGAGAGAGATTTAGAAGTGTGTGGAAACAGTGCGATGATATAAAGACAGATTTATACTCTGCCTTTCAGAGCACTGGGCTGAGAGTCCTGTAGCCGATGTCTGAAACCCTGCTGAGCTCCACGGCTCTGCAGACAGAAAGGACAGATCAAAGTTGGGTGATGCCAGAGCGCTACGTGGCCAGAGAAAAAGGGAGATGACAACATAAGTCGTGTGTCAAATTCAAGGCTGCAGCCGAAGTGGGAAAGGCCTTGCCAGCGCTGGCGTCTGAAGGCCCCTCTTCATTTCACGCTCACAAAGGGGGCGGCCTCAGCGGACTGTACCATGTCACGGCTTATGCAGGAAAGCGCCAGTGCAGCCAATAGCACTACATACTGTTAAAACACTATAAGCTGCCATTAATCGGTGCTGCGGGCCCTCACACACCAGACGTATGAACCACCCGGCCACACAGCTTAAAGGTGTGTTAATCTCACAGGAAGTCATTCAGGTGCGAGTGGCCCCCTTGTTGTATTTGAAGAAGAGGGCCCTATCGAAGCCAGACTTTCACAACATGTTTGTGGAAGTGATGCCCAGCATACTGTGTGCTTTACAACTGTTCCAGGTTATAAGCCCACGCAAGTTAGAATGGTTGCTTTTTACTCCTAAATGAATACTCATGTTCAAGTACTTGACTGCAAAATTACTCAAGATGCTCAGTCCTATACTGTAAAAACACTGTCGCTTTGACATACATAAATAAATACATAAATAAATACATAAACAAACCCTTCAACACCTGCCCCAGTAAAGAGTGTCTCTGAGCCGGACACAATTTTACACAGAGAATGAGAATCCATCTCCCTATGGACCTATTAACAGCACATGGAGGATCACGTATTCCCAAAACGTGCGTACGCACACGCACGCATGCACACGCACGCACACGCACACACACAGGACAGAGCCATTACCACAGACTTGAAAAGGGAAGAAAAAAATTTGGTTAAAAAAAAGAATTTGGTTTAAAAAAAAAAAAAAAAAAAAATGTCCAATTAAAGCAGGAGGTTCCCATTGTTTCCTGGGGGTGTGGGGATTAAGGAGAGGTTTTAGGGGGGGAAACAAGTGTGTGTGTATGCCAACACTGACAGGTGAGCTTCACATCTCCCAGCAGACACACGCATGCACACGCGCAAACACACACACACACACACACTGCTCTACGCATTGCCGCTCTGCAGCACCTGACAGAAGCTGATTGGGTGTGTGGAGTGTGAAACCACCAGAGCTCCTCGTTAGAGGCACCTATGCATGCACGCGCACACACTCACACAAAGTAGACATCAATACAAACTGGCAGGTTCTGTTATGGACTTTATATCACTGCTCTAATGGGAAACGGCACCGTCCTTCAACAGGGGACAGTCATAATTGTGTGTGTGCGTGTGTGAGTGTGTGTGTTTGTGTAAAAAAGAGAGCTGGGCTGAATCCCTCGAAAGCATGTGATGCTGTCACAGGATCCCCAAAGCACAATGCAGCGGCAGGCTGGCAGGTACGCAGCAATTTACCCCACACTTCCCATCAGCCTCTCTCTCTCTGTGGTCTGGCATGGTGCCAGCTGCACTCTCAATAGAGTATAACTGCTGTGGACTCACACACCCACACAGGTTTGTTTTCATAGCTTGTCAGGACATGAAGTATATTATAAGCAGAAGGTTTTGTTGTGGCAAAAACTATGATCATTTATTTTTTTTAACTCCCCTATTTTAACCCCCTAAAGAACACTGTGCTGTAAATATCACGACAGAGATTGGGCAAAATGAGCCAGAATAAATCTCATTTCCTACATGAACTCACACACAGACTGAGAGTAAAATGCAAACATCATTAGACATCAATATTATGTGTTGTGTGTGGGTAAAAACGTGTTAGATTCATTAGGCTCATTCACTCTAATGTAAAACAAGTGACGTAAGGTTGCACCGCTAGGTTATTACCAAACCTACATAAATAGAGCCGTTTTATCGTATGACAGTTTTCCTGAAATTAGTTTACTACAACACACTATATCGCAATACCCTGAACTATAACCCACAAGAGAGACACAAGACAGCACTAATAGTGAACAGCACCTACTTGTAACTACTGCACCTAAAAGGAATAACGAGCCAACATCTGTCCTAACATCTTATTTCACCTGTATCAAATGAGATAAAATTTTCAGCCGGTTTACATATAAACAAAATTTACTTCCCCACTCACTGTAGACTGTAGAACCAACAGGCAAAAAAAAAAAAAAAGCCACACACACACACACACGCGCACGCACACACGCACGCACACACACATGCACGCACACACACATGCACCCACACACACATCTGGAAGCTAGAGGATTTTTCCCCTTTCCTCCACCACAACTTGGCAACCTTCCAGCTTTATTTCCTCTGCGAGAACTCACTGAGCACTGTGAACGTGAGTGAGAGTGTGTGCGAACGTGTGTGTGCGCGCACAGCTGCAGGCTCCACATTCATGACATTACACAGCAACATGACAACAACAACAAAAACATCTGCAAAACTCGCCCACGATAATTCAGCCTCTATCTGCTACACATTAATGCCCGGCCACAGAAACCACTCACTAATCCAAATACTCACCAACACTCTCTCTCACAGACACACGTGTGCACACACGCGCACACACACACACACACACACTCCAGCTGGCTCCGAGACAGGCAGACGTTAATGCACTGAGAACCTGAAAAGATCTGGAAAGCTTTCTCTCCGACTGCTGGACTCTGTGGTAAGATAATCATCTAAACATTGGCCCCATCATAAGTTAATGTATGCACATGATTATGTAGAGGAGCCACATTGCTTCCCAGCTTATCACAAAGAAGGACTGAGCTGTTTCCAGAAATGACCCCATTTTCAACTGTGAACTGAAGATACACCAGAAGGTCCTAAGAAAGACCCGCGGCAGAGCAGAAGGACAGAGGTCTCGTGCTGAGCTTGTTTTGCTAACAACATCTTACCACCTAGTCTTAAAGAACAAGGCTGTATGTAGCTCCAAAAGAAGCTGGCAAGTGTCGAACAAGCCCATAACATCAGAACAGTTAATATGGATATGAATTATAGGCTCATACACACGCAGAATATTTGGCAGCAAACATTGGCAGAGCCTTTTTAATCTGTCACAGGATCATTTTATCCAAGAAATGAGGCCAATTAAAGTCACAGTAAGTCTGTCTGTCTGTCTGTCTAGAATGGTCCTCCCTCTCACTCCCCATCATTGTTTGTCAATACAGGTGTTAATTAGCCAAGGCAGAAGGGTGGTCAGTTAGTGTTCTCCTCCGAGCGTGTTGAGCCGTGCAGTGATGTTGCAATGAAGCGATGTAGCTGTATGTATCTCAGAGGAAGCCCTTGCTTGCCCTCATCCTGCCACCCATTGGTTTGCATTAAAATTTCATTAATCTAATCTTTTGAAATGATGTAATCTAAATACACTGGAAACCTTGTTTTTATGCTGACACACAAGCAGTTCCTCTTTCTGCTGACCACATTAGCTGCCATGGGCCTTCTCCTGAAAACAACTACACACCTTCCCAGAAGACTAGTCATCTGTTTCAGACTAAATATAGCACTAAAAGACTCAAACAGACTTGCTCTAATTGGGGTAAACGTTAATGTTCCTCTCCACAGCACAAACACAGCAAAATCCACTCCTCCAGGAAAACTGTTGAATTCCAGTTGAATTCATTTTAAAGTAGGGGTCCCCTAATGTAAGGCCTGTGGTGAGCTGTGAGCCAAAACATCTGAATAAGACACTTCCCGACTTTAATGAACTTCAGGCCTGTGTTTCCTGTAGCACATCACGGTTAATGACCATCACATCATGTCCAGCATATACACCTTAATAAGGAACACTGGGTTTTCTATACAGAGTGTAGTTAACCACACCTCCAACCTGCATTTCCACCTGGCTACCACAAATGTGCATACCCCTACTGGTGTCTACTAGCTTCCATTAGCATGTGGGTTTTTTTGGTCCCAGCCTTGAGCTTGTGCACAAACTCAAACCCTAAACATGAGCACAGTGTGACGGTACTCTGTTTACTACCGCTGTGTGCAGGAGAGCAGCTGTGGATGAGTAATGGCGAGTGAACATCTTTCCTCTTCTAAAAGTGAGAGCTAACAGAGAGGAGTTTAAACACAGAGAGCCATCAGAGGATACATCACATTAAAACCAGTGGAGAAACAAAACAAAGAGGATAAAACCCCAAACAATCAAAAGCCCATTCATCTGCGCACTAGTCCGCATGCTTTCCACTCTGCACTTAATATGTAACAGGAACGGATTCATTAGCTCTCTGTGTGTGTGTGTGTGTGTCGTCTGTATTAAAAACAAAAAGCATGCACATTCACAAGGGCGGGTTAAATATAGCGCCGCTGCCTATCGTCTGGAATACATCAGCGGAGAATGTTGGCTCTGTGCCAGGAGAGAGACTTCACTTTACATGTTGAAATTTGTTAGAACAGCTTTAGAACAACGAACACCGCCTGAAAAGACAAAACAGGAACAGAGAGAGAGAGAGAGAGAGAGAGAGAGAGAGAGAGAGAGAGAGAGAGAGAGAGCGAAAAAGAGAGAGAGAGCGAAAAAGAGAGAGCGAGAGAGAGAGATTTGTGGAAGCAACAGGGACTCCTCACCTTTTAGTCACACATGCTCTCCAGATGCACACAGTCAGAAAAAGACTAAGGAGGAGGAAGACAAGGGAAACAAAGGAGAATAAAATAAAAGAATAAAAAAGTGGGGGAGAAACAGAAGGGAGCAGAGCAAAAGAGGCAGGAGAAATATGTGGCAGAAAAATAAAAGGAGGACGAAGAGGACGAGGAGGAGGAAAAGGAGGAAAGATAAGAGGAAGAGGAGGCTGTTAAAGAGCAGCAGATGATGAAAAAGAAGAACGCAAAGGAGAAGAAGAAGGAGAAGACAAAGGAGAAGAAGAAGGAGGTAATGATTTTAAAGAGGAGTAGCTTTATTTATAGAGTGATTTTACCAACCCAGGATTTACAGCTGCACCAGCGAGGGAACAGAAAACTGGGTCACTGGAACTCAGCGCTACACTTTCCAGACTCTGACGCTCCTCATTGTGTTCACACAGGCATGCGACTCACTGGAGGGCCATGATGTATTTCAGGGAATACACCATAAAGATCCCAAACAAGAGATTTCAGGGTATCTTCCAGCTGATCCCAGAAGCGAGAGAAGCTCTTCTTCTTTCAGCTGATCTGAGAAGGGAGAGAAGCGCTTTCCAGCTGACCCGAGAAGCGAGAGAAGCTCTTCTTCTTTCAGCTGATCAGAGCAGTGAGAAAAGCTCCCTTTACAGTTGATCAGAGCAATGAGAGAAGCTCTTATTCTCACAAGTGATCAGATAAGACAAACTTTTCTCTAAGCCTAAAACACTATTCCACATCTATATAAAACTTTGGAGAACAATTTAAACTGCTGAATAAAAGCTGACTCCTAACTGAACACATAAGCGTGACTGACAGTGGTTATATCAAGTCTGACACCTAAATCTACAAAATTGAATCAGGGCTCCAGCAGCTTGTCCAATAAAACACAATGCATACAGATCCCTGACCATGTTCAGTGTACACAATCATATGACCCAACACTATCAGCCACCGTAAGCCTAAAATGAGATTACAGGGGCAACCCTCTTTGTTGATGACCATTGTGGCCACTTTCCAGACTCAGATCAGGCCTGAGCATAGACATGGTGAATGGTAAGACTAGGTTTAATGCAAACCTGAGAAACCCTTTCTGTGAGGGAGCGTTTAGAGGCGGACCTCTGGTTGCCTTCACCACCACTGTGACAGTTCCCGTCACCACTGACTTTCTCTAGAAGAGAACGTGTTACACCAACACCAATCTCAATAGCTTTGTTTTCATCTCAGCCGTTTAATTATGTAGATGTTTAGAGAAATTCCACTTCGATGTGACAATATTGAATACATCAGAGCATGTTCTCCCCCTCTCCTAAAGCCATCGTTTGAGGTGTGACGTCTTCATGTGATGGAGAATAAAGCACATAGATACTGATATAGTAGAACGTGAATGTTTCTCCAGGAGGAGTCAAGCTTCCTAGCCAACTAAAACACTGCCCTGAGCAATCGCTGCCCCCATAGGCAGCAGCAGGGTCTGCGAGTGCTCAAAAACACAAGTCTGTTCAGCTGGATTTCTTCAGCGCTAATCCTGAACCCACTCTGAGCTTCTGATTAAAACTCACAGTGGCTTATTAAACTCAGATCAATCAATAATCCACACTGCCCACAGGCCCATCTTCCATCCACACGGGGCCTGCTGCTCATTTTTCACTCCCAGTCTTTCTCCTTCTCTCCCTTTTCCTCTGGTTAGGTGCATTTTACAGCCTGTCTGGTTTGGGCCCAGGCCCGTAACGTGACACGTAAAGCCAGTGCAGCATTAGAACAGACCAAAACTAAACTCAACAATTTCCTGTACAGCCTCTCGAAACCACAATCAGCTGGAGCGCTCAGGGCTGTTATGAATTCCCCAAACTGCAGCAGTCTCACATGACCTCCTGACACAGCCATGAGCTGCTGTTTGTGTGGCTGAAGGAAAGGTGGTGTAAAGCCTGCAGCTGGGAGTGTAGAAGTGTGTATATATATATATCAAACAACAAAAGAAGCAAATGAAAGAGAGCCACCGCATGGCGGTAAGCGTACTGCGCCTTCTCAGACGTAGGCTTTTATAGTAGGGGAGTAACAATACACACAGTCTACAATTCAGTGCATGATATCAGGTTCACAGAGGTTTATTTTGAGCAACACTTGAACGAAGACAAATGACGACTGTTGTGGCATCCCTTACTAATGAGGCCAACGTGTGGATGCTAGAGAGGGTTGATGGGTGCTGATTGTTAGTAAACTCTGGTCTTATACAGGTAATAATACAGGTATGTTGGGCATAACTAACCAGAATATTAGCTGCACCCAGAAGGAATTGTGGGATTGCAGTGCTATGGGGAAGGAAGATTAAGGTTACCAGAAACAAACAATGATGATGAATTTAGGCTGGTATAGGTAATATTTATTGAGCTACACATACAGAAGGCCGCCATATTTGCTGCCATATTTGCCACCATATTTGCTAACACAACATGCCAGACGTCTCAGCATGGAGCTGTAGCGGTTCCTAATGGTATCCTGTGATAATCCATCCCATGCAAATGGAATATTCTCACACAGTTCCTGCAGATTGTGCGTTAGGAGTGGAGGTGAAATGACTCCAGGCTTCTGGACATGTGATGTGTGACAAAGCGTTCATCTTGGTGCTGACCACAGTGCCTCCACGCATGGATTAGTTGGTGTCACCCACCCACCAAGCTCAAAGCTGTCGGTTGATTGCTTCCTTTTATCATGTTTTTAATGTTATTGTTTAAATTCAGACTGAGTTTAATAATCACTGCTTCCCTGTCTGTTATCCTCACCACTGATTACCTGGATGATGGCAGCAGCAAAGGAGCAAGGATGTGGCAGCAGTTCAATTAATCAGGAAGCAGCTATAGATATAATAATATCAGGATAATAAAAATAACATGAATTGCTAGTTTCAACTTTATAGCACACCAGCTCCTACAAACACAAAAACACCAGCAACTAATAAGAAATGAGCCTCCCACGTTTCTCTTCAGGCATGAACACACGTCATTTCAAACCTTCCCCCAGGCAACATGGTCAGAAAGTCCAAGGAACGCATAGAACCGATTCTGCAAGAGAACAGTTTATGCTCTCCCTCCTGAGCTGACACTGCTCCCTCAGGCAAAGCGAAGGAGAGGAGAGGAGAAAACAGGAGAGGCCAGCAGGTAGAGGTGATTTCCTGCCTGACTGTTTGGGTGGATATGAGTTATGCTTGTTGATCCGTTCGCCTGAGACGAGCTCAGCAAACCTGTGAGAAGTAATAGCCCTTTCCCTTTCCAGATAAATGATAGTCTGAAGAAAGCTGCCACTGTTTCTCTCTTCTCTAAACATGCTCAGTAAGGCAGGACAAAAAGAAGTGTGATTTAGGCATACAGTTTGCTACCTGCACAAGCTCCCTTTACTCGTTAGTGACATTCACCTTGTGATCATTCGGCTTTTAGCTTCCATTTAGCTGAACATCTGTTAACTTTACTTTCCTTCAGCCAGGCAGACAGGCTTTCATTCTACCCTTAACCTCAACCCTGCCAATATTATACCTCTACAGTGCTGCTCCGTGCTGACCAGAGTCTGGGACCCACAGCCTGGACTGGTAGCAGGTTTCAGGTGTGGTGTACAATAGCAGTACGAGAGAGTGCAAGGTGCACAGTGTAATCTGAGAAAGTGTTGCAGCCACCGAGCTGATCTTCCACCAGCGCAGAGCTCAGACAACCAGCAGTGTGACTTTAAAGTGTGCGTGTGAGAGAGTGTAAAGGTGTGTATGTGTGCGTGTGAGATAGTAAAGGTGTGTATGTAAGTGCGAGTATGTATGTGTACGTATGTATATATAGCTAAAACCACATGACAGAAGCCCCTCGTTCATGCAGTCAGTGCAAGATACACAGAGGCATGCACTGCACATAGTCCCCAGCCCAGCGGCAGCAAAGAGAGGAGGGGGGAACGGTAAAGAAAAAGCAAGAGAAAAAAGATATTCTAAAACATGCTAAAGCGAAAGAGCAAATGAAAGGGGAAACAACAGAAAAAAAAGGAAGGACAAGAAAGAAGGAAAAGAGAAAAAGTGTGAGTGTGTGAGTGTGTGAGAGAAAGAGCGCGTGTGCGTGTGTGTGTGTGTGTGTGTGTGTGTGATGCAAGTGGTCAGAGAGGGATCAGCAGAGTGTGAACAGACTGCAGTTTAAAGGAAGTGGACAGTTTCCTGCCTGCATGTTGTGCTGTTCAGTTACAGACGTCTGGAATTATTGTCAGTCGGCTGTAGTATTCAAACACACCACCACACATCTCATTACTCATACACACTCAATCACATCTATAGTTCTTTTACATTTACTGCAGTATCAGCACAGTTCTTCCACAGAGCAGTGTTCCAACTCAAACCATAACGATCCTCCCAGTCCGCTTATAAACACCAATGTTTAAAAGCCACACTTTAATACAATCACTGATTGTCAACAAGCTGCAAATCACAAGGACTTAGTGTGGAATTATGCAGGTCATTACTGGGCACAATAGTGACTTCTTCCCATAAACACTTTTAGAGCGTCGTTCTCCTCTTTCTCCACTTCAGTCTGTTTTTACCATATCTCTGTCTCTCCCTCTCGCTCGCTGATGAGATTTATCTAATGGATTTGACAGTTTCCCCCACACATACTGTACGAGTCTTTAATAAATAAACGCAGCAGGGTTTCAGCAGTAGTAGCGAAGGAGAAGAACAAAGCTGAAATCAAAGTGTGTAATCAGTATGGAGGGATTTAGAGGAATCGTGCTGTCGTTTCTCCAGGGTGGCAAAGAGGAAGCAGCCAAACACACAACCGGCAACAGCAATGCCATGTACACACAGAGAGACACACAGAGAGACACACACAGAGAGACTCCAGGGTGGCAAAGAGGAAGCAGCCAAACACACAACCGGCAACAGCAATGCCATGTACACACAGAGAGACACATAGACAGACAGACAGACACACACAGACACACACAGACAGACAGACACACACACACACAGACAGACAGACACACACAGACACACACAGACAGACACACACAGACACACACACACAGACAGACACACACACACAGACAGACAGACACACACACACAGACAGACAGACACACACAGACACAAAGACACACACACACACACACACACAGACAGACAGACACACACACACACACACAGACACAAAGACACACAGACACACACAGCACTGTTTGCAAGTGCTCATCATTTCAATTGATTTAGAAATTGGTCAAGACCCCCACCCACCACAAGACCATCACCAAGTCGTTATTCTTTGGGTGGTGGATCCTTTTCAGCACTGAAGTGCTAGTAGCTTAACTCTACTCCTTGTTTTGGGTTTTCCAGTAGGCAAGGCTGAACTTTGCTCAAGGGCACTTCAGTCATCTCCAGCGGCGACCCTCTGGCCACAAGGCCGGTTTGCTGACCTCCATACCATGACTCCCCAGTGAATATAGATGTATACAGCAGGGTCTAAAAGCCTGAGTGGAAAAAAAAAAAAAAGTTTCCCTGTACAAATTATACTCTGAGTTCAACAATCCAAAGCTAGAATCTTTGACTTTTCATAGTATTTGGAACAGCGTGTTCCTCTTGTGCCTTAACAATGTGTATGGACTCCACAAGTGTAAAAGTCCCTGATGATCAGACCAAATCCACCAGAGATTTGTCTGAACATGAGCTTCAATGGAAAGAACAAGCCTAAAAACGAAACTGACCTTTCTGCGTTTATACAGCTAATGCCACTAAAATGCACATATGCATAAACAGTCAACTGGAAATGTTCAAATATTTAAAAGTTATGTAGGTTCTTTTTTGGGTTTTATATGAGCCCCCCACCCCGCCCCCCACACACTCACACACAGCATTAAGGCATTCGATTTGACTCCACTTAAACACTCCTGCCCACATCCGCAGCCTGCTGCATGAACACACACACACACACACACACACACACACACACACACACACACACACACACACACACACACGTAAGTGCTCCCCTACACAATGCATGCAGATGCACCCACCCACACACTGAGGTGGGCAAAGGTGGAGAAGAGAGATGTGAGCATGTGAGAAAACAAGAAAGGTGAAAGAAAGACAGTAACTGTTCTGTCCTAAATTGCCTCACATGGCTAACGACACCAGCTTTAGCCGTTATGCAGTCAGAAGCTCGTCCACTGTATCAGTGTGTCATACAGTGATTGGAACCACATAAGCAATCCATTAAAGATTACTTAACACCGCAAAACAGGTTGAGGCAAAAGTTCAGTGCTAACTGGAGCGCATCCATTACGCTCGGCTGGTGCCACCGTAAAACTAAACAAGCTTTGGAGCCCAAACATCTTTGTGTACAAACTATGTTCATTACAGCTTTTAATTCCTCCACAGCCATCAAAAATACATGTCCTAGTTTTTCAGCATCGACACAGCTAATCATTCATCAGCAGAACAGTGATTAAACAGAAAGCTCGGGCTTAGAGAACCTGTCAATTAGGCAAGCGAGTGGACGCCCAGAGCAGCCTGCTCACTAATCACTGATCAATACCATGTTCGCCAAGTACATGCATGCTGTATCCCCTGCAGTTTAGCAAACAGGACCTGAAATGCAGCAGCAGGACGGTGAAGCAGCTGTGATTCCTATGCACAAAGCATGAAATACATGGTAACAACATGGCCCAACTCTCTTGCATTAGATTTATGTTTACTTAAAAACCACTGATGCCGCGTTTCGTTGCAAGGATGGCATAATTAACCACACTCTAATATTTATCAAGCTACACATACAGTAGTAGCGTCTCTGTATAGCGTTGGGCTGCCAGACGTCTCCGTAGGAGTTTCTTAATGGCGTCCTGTGATAATCCATCTCATGCAGCTTGAAAATTCTCACACAATGCCTGCAGACTATGCGGTAGAGGTGGAGGTGAAGTGACATTATACTTCTGGACTTGTGATATGTGACAACGAACTGCTCATCTGGGCACTAACCACAGTGCCTCCACCAAGACAAAAGCGGAGCTTGTCACTAAAGATGACCCGCTGCCATTCTGAGTCACTCCATGACAGTCTGGCACAACACCATCGCAGTCTTTGGTGATGTTGACGTGGTCATTCAGCCGTCTGCCAATGGTGCTGGCACCAACAGGAAGGCTCATGGAGGACATTACTGCTCACTGAATGTATGCAATCGTGGCTGTCAGGTCAGTCAGATACAGCGATAAGGCCCGTCCTTGCTATGGGCAGCCTAGCATGAAACTTATTTAATAATTTAAATGCCTCATGATGTCAAACCTACCCATCAAGTTTCATTCCTGCCGGTCGATTCCTTCTGGGTGCAGCTATTTTTTTGATGATATTTGTTTCAAAAGCAGAATATCAAGGTGCATTTCATGTTTTGAGAAAATATCAACTATCATGACACTATATTTTTCAGCATGTCACGCCACACACCCACAACACCAGATCCTTCAGTTTACACAACAGCTTTATCTCACACACGCAGCAAAACTGAGCTGAGCCATCAGCTCTTAACGCTCACTCACTCTCTCTCACACACACACACACACACACACACACACAGTTAATTGTGCTTGCTGTGCAGCAGTTGGCTTACTGTGTATTCAGGTTCTTTGTCAGACTGGCTCTTTAAATAGGGGCCTGAATCAGCACTCAGCCAAGTGCACGCGAGTGTGCCTAGCATTTTCCCTCCACCCCCACCCACCCAAACACCGAGCGGCACCGTCAGAGACAGAGGGAGACAAATACAAGCATGCCGTTTTTGATTCAGCAATACCTCCTGTGCAGTTCTCCTGCTGGAGTACAGCAGGCATTCTGTACGGTGTTTGCGCAGGTACGTGCGCGTGTGCACGCGTTACATGTGCTTTTTCCGTGACCCTGACCTATCCTTCTCACCCGCTTTTCACCCCACACACCCCGCCCTCCCCCTGGTGCCTTGTGTCTCCTGTGTAATTGACCAAGGTTAGAGTAACTTGTTACCTCCATGCCAGAGCCTGCCAATTGGAAGAAGGCCAGGAGGTGTGTGTGTGTGTGAGAGAGAGTGTGTGTGTAAGGACGTGAGCTGACAGTAAAGCAGATTTTCCTGAGGGCCGGCAGCAGACTGTTCATTGTAGAGCCTCTTTCCCAATGGAGCACACTTACGCAGCCTTTCAATCCAATTCAATTCAATTCAAGTACATTGTCATACATAGACGCAAGCGTACAGAACAGCAAAATAGATTCCAGCTATGACACAATACATCATACAGCATGTGCACCAATTTTAATAACTGTTTTACATCATTTAATAAAACCAGCCACTCTTTTGAAACACAACTTTTGATGAAGGGACCCAACAGAAATATTCAGAAACTACTCAGAATAATGTTACTCTAGTTCCCATTTAATGGCTCACAGAAAACTGAATATTCCTTGTTGAAGTAATAAAGATTATGAACATTATACACTCACTATTTGGAACATGTGGTCCAGATATAGAAGCTAAGCCACTAAAACAACCCATTTTAATTTGACTCACCCATTTACACTGAGACACCCATTTACAATGAGACACAATACAAGGTAATCAACCAAACAGAACAGTCAAACGGAACAGCCAGTCAGATAACAGATCTTTTATCAGTCTCAAACACAGCAAGCAATAAAGATCCGACTTCTGATTAAATGTAAAGAACTATTACTGTTTGTGTATGCAATAGGAGACCACATCACAGAAAACTGAATTTCCCCTGCTTTATTAGTATTAAATAGTAGAAGCTAAACACGTCATACACTCTCCACACATTCCTCATCAAGGGCGTTTTAATAGACACTCACACAAACTTCACACAGAAACTAAACAGAAATGGAAGGTGCTAAATGTTTAAACAGTGGACTCGATGTAGTACGTAACTCAACGGTAGGATTTTGCCCCAAAGTCCAGCAAACCTCACAAAACGACAACCACTAATCCACTTTCCAGTGCCTGGGTTATTTCTTCAAATTAGCAGTGACCCATGCAAAGCTGAAGTCACTGTCCTGTTTGCCAGTCTCTTGTTCAGATTTTTCCATTCCACCTTAAATGGTGCAGCAGTTCCATTCCAGATAGAGCTATTACAATAATAGCCTTGGCACCATTTAAGGTGGAATGGGTATGTTTAAACAAGCATAAGAAGCTTACTTCGTCAGGGCCTCGTGATTTATTACTGCTTTTCTCCATTCTTTCAAATTTCCAATGCTTTGTGGTGCTTACACAAAATGCAAACGCTAATATGCAATCTCTATCTCAGTAACCGGAGTGACCCCTGCCAAGTGTGACGTCACTTTACAGATAAGCCTACAGCCTGATTCCTGGAGTTATACGCCCCACACTACTGTTTAAATGAGTCATGACGCAGTGACAGTTCTTTTATATCTACACAATCAGTCTTAAAGGCACTAAACAGCAGTTTATTTCTAAAGGACAAGGAGAGGCTGGAAACAGTCATGTGCTAATGAATTATGATGCTGGACTTTGCAGTGCATAAAGGTGAAACTCAAACTTGCACAGAGGCCTATTTTTAGCATCAGCATCTCCTCCCTCGGACTTTGGACACGGGTGTGAAGAAGGAAGCCGATTACATAATCCAGTGTGGACACTTAGGGAATCCCAGAGCACAGCAAAAAAAAAATAAAAGAATAAAAAAGAAAAAGCAACGGCAGCAATCTTTTTCCAACACTGTGAAACGTGCCAGCGACAGGGAGCTCTATTAACATAATAACCTAATCTGCTGGATCTGTAACATACACGAGATTAACCACAGACAGTTCCAACATGTTTCACTGCACTTCACCCGGAAAACCTGTCCACGCCTGGAACAGAAGCCAAAGGGCAGCTGCACACAAAACAGCATCTGTATTAGCAAAATATCGAGCTGACATTATTTCTCTGTTCTTTCCCTGAGTATGTGGAGCTCTTCTAACAACTGACCATGTCCAAATGCTGGAAGATTCCTTCAAGCAACTTCCTGTGACTTGTCCTGAGAACATCAGTTTTACGGCTGCTAACAGCACACATTGAGCCAGCAGGCTGCCTGTTACCCAGTCCGTATTCAGATGTACTGTAAGGTAACGATGTGGACTACGACTGAAGGCTTCCATCTGAACGCAGGAAGAGTAGGAGGAACCAGCCCGCTACGCTCTTTCTCTTACAGCCCCACAGACCGCTGGATGATTTCTCACTCGCGGCTAGCGGAAAAAGCGGAAGTCCACTTGTCTCAACAAATGCTCGCCAAGTTCTTAATGTAGGATGAGTCCAGACACAGGAGGAGAGAGAGAGAATGAGAGAGAGAATGAGAGAGAGAATGAGAGAGAGAGAATGAGAGAGAGAGAGAGAGAGAGAGAGACACACAAAGGGACAGAGAGAAAGAGAGAGAGACACAAAGGGACAGAGAGAAAGAGAGAGAGACACTCTTCTAACGGTACGTTTCAGAAGAGGATGATTCTCAGGTTGAAGCATGTTTATAAGGATCTTCTTCTCTTTCTAATCTAAACAAACAGGCCTCATCCTTGGTTTCAGTCTAGCCTGAATGACTGCCCCACCCCTCCATCTCTCTCCCCTTCTCTCTCCTTATCCTTTTCTCCCCCTCCTTCGCTCGCTCTCAGAGGTAAATCAATCTGGCACCGCTCTTCATTGAAATGAATTGCTGGGGATTGGCATGGCTGCTGCGCTGCCGTCGCGATTATTATTCATGGAGGCGTCATGTCTCAGGGGAGCTCAGAGCAGCTCAGCAGGCCTCGTTCTCATCCGCTGGAGTGCCACCAGCATGGGGGACACCGTAGTGTACTGTAGAAACACACACTGGGAGAGAGACAGGATACATACGTTGCGATCATACCGCTGTATTCTGGGCCTGTGTTTAGGGGCATCACTATCACTCTGAATCAGTAATGATTAGCCAGTAGTTTGATTTCCATGCATTGATGAGGCATAAGTTCATTCAGCTTACTTACACCAAGTAAATGTTCGAGCTGCGCTTAGATGGCCCTACACCAAAAGAAGACAACAGCAAGCAAACAGATCTGTCACAACAGGAAACAACAGCCCATGTTGTGTGAAAGGACAGGTGTCCTACTGTAGGTGAACAGAAAGAGAGAGAGGGAGGGAGGGAGAGAGAATAACAGGCCTAGTGTGAGGGGTGTGTGTGGTGTGGTGCGGCAGAATTAACTCCTCTTCTCACAGCTGGGGCAAATATTTTCCAAACTGTTGGCAGACAACTGCAGCATGGAGGGAGAGAGAAAGCGCGAGCAAGAGCGAGAGAGGAAGGAAAGAGGCAGAGAAAGGAGTGAGAGCTAAGAAAGAGTATGAGAGAAAAAGAAAAAAAGTAAGCGAGATGGAATCCAAAAAAGAGAACATGAGAAAGAGAAAACAGAGAGCATGAATGAAGGATAAAAAGAATCCACAAAAAAAAAGGAGAAAGATGGCCAGAAAAGAGAGAGAGCATGCATGAGAGAGAGAGTCAAGCAAGTGGCACTGCTGTGTGAGTAAACTGGCACACGCGGGCAAACAAAACAGTGGCGTCCTGGGATGCCCTCCTGAGGGTTGGCGCACACGCGCGTGTGCAGAGAGGCAGAGAGTGCGAGAGTGAAGTGTTTATGCCAGGACACGTTCCTGACTCTGTGCTGGAGAGCGATACAGAACAGCTGTGCCTCTGAACGCTCACAATCAGCGCAGAACTCTGCTGCTGACTAATGGAAAAGCTGGAGTATTAGTGGAAAGCCTGCGCGCTGGGCAGCGGGACGTGCACGTTTAGCGTTCTTCAGTGAGAATACTAGAAGAGCTGCAGGAGTTACCGCACATAGTGAGAGATTCCATCTCAGTCTCAAATTAAACATGTGGGCAGGCTGCGCCAAATACTCCAACACGGAGAAACGGCGCGTACACTTACTGTGCCAACCTGGCAGAGATCATTTATTAAACTTGTTTACACTGTAAAATCATTACAGTGAAGATGAATTAACAGTAACAGCATGATAGAAGGTTTAAAATAATTCTGATTGTTTACACACTGTTTAAACACTGAGGAAGTTCAACATAAAACCACTTCTCATTTTCTACTAGCAGCACTCGATTGGCTTTAATAAGGCAGTGTGTAAGATATACGGTGAGTTATTATCAGAAATGGCATCTAATGTACAAAACCATAATCTCATTAGTGTATAATTACCAGGAATAATTACCAGGAAAATTGAAGACGCAGGGAAATTTCCTTACTGGAAAATGTCAGCAGCATTAAATTAATAATATACAGTCATCATCAAAAGAACACCGGCACACCAGAGGGAATCAGCCCACAGGAATGAAACTTGTAGGTGTGGAGGTTTGACATTGCGAGACAAGTGGCCTGTACCTGACTGACCCAACAGCCACGATCACAGACATTCTTTGAGCAGCAATGCCACTACAAGTCATCCTGTTAGTGCCAGCACCTTAGGCAGACGGCTGCACTATGCAGGAAACGCAAACTATTATGACGACTGCCCTTAACGTCACCAGAGACGCCATGCAGTGATGCCATGCCAGACTCATGGAGAGGCAGCGGGTCAACGAGTCACGCATTTTGTCTTGGTAGAGACGGCCAACGAGTTGGTGTATGGAGGCATGGTGGTCAGCGCCAAGATGAAAGCTTTGTTGTCACCCATCACACGTCCAGAAGGTCTGATGTCACTCCACCTCCACCCCTACCACACAATCTGCAGGAGCTGTGTGAGAATATTCAAGCTGCATGAGATGGATTATCACAGGACTTCTACAACTCCATGCAGAGACGTCTGGCACGGCGTCCCGACGCCATACTGAGAGACACTACTTCTGTATGTGTAGCTCAATAAATATTGCCCATGTCAGTCAAATGTATCATCAGTTATTTTTCCTGGTAAACTTTATCTTCCTTCCCCATAGCACTGCAATCCCACAATTCCTTCTGGGGGCAGCTGTCTTTGTGGGGGAAATGAGAATTATTAACATGAACTGAATTGAATTAACATTAAAAACACAAATTGCAGGCTCTCAGGGGGAGGAGGGGTTGAGGTGGGCTGGGTCAGTAGGCCGTAATAGCGCAATACGCATCCTCACCACTAGAGGCTACACACTGCTGCTCTAATGAAGAATCAATTAGCTAAACCCAGTCCTGGAAAGTATCTTTAAAGCTTTAGAAATGACACTGGTTAATTCCTAAATGACTTGATTTCCAGATCATTAGTGACAGTATAACAGCTGAAACTACACTACATCAGCTCAGAAGTAAATACAGCGCCCCTGCACAGCACTGTGGGATAGCACTATTGGGTGTGTTTCGGGGGTATATCCCAACCATCCCCAATAACTCGTTTCCCTCTCAGTCAGTCGCTCTGTCTTTCTCCATTTCTGTCTGTCTCTCTCTCCCTCCCTCAGTCTCTAACAAGCTTCATAAATATACATCAGCTGGCTTTGGACACACTGGCAGGGTGAGCGGTTCTTTAACTGTCAGGGAGTAACAAGCGTTCCCTTCAGGAGTGTTTGCCTGCATCATTACCCACGGGCCCTGGCACCGCACGCCACGCCAGCTCCCGCGTCAATCACACCACAAAGAGGAGGGCAACACGCGGGCCACAGCGCGCCATGACACTTCAGCCATCGCTCCGGTTCACACTGAGGGGAGGGGGCTGGGGAGCAATTACTAACCTACCACCCCCTGCCCCCCCATGTATGGAAAATATCATCCATATGGAGAAAAACAGGAGAAAATACAAACTTTAACCATTTAAAACACAATTCTATCATCGATATATTGATCAAAAGGTTTATTATTCAGTAACCACAGCCCGATAACCAATAACCATTATCAGCTGTTCAATAACTGATCATGTTTTCATTTTTCAGTAATTAATTGCGATAAACTCTATAGCAACTACTAAAGTCAACTATTTCTTTGTAATGCCTAATTTCCAATCAAAAACAAACGGCTCATGTGGAGGCGATGAGACAGATGCCGGCACTTTGAGGGAGTAAATCAGGTCTATGAAACCTCTTTGAATTGTTACTATGTTACTGCACGTGCATGTGTGTGTGTGCGTGCGGTCATTATTACGCTCCAAACGCATACGAGTAAGACCTCACACAAATATCACTTACCTCACATACTAATTACTTGATTTAGCTCTACCAATAATTACCCCAGGATCATCCTGCACGTCACCGCCCCTGCTTTAAATGCTAATGACAGTGTTATCTGCAGCTGATCAGGGGTACTCCTTAAAGCTGCTACGAGTGTTTTACAGGAGAGGGGCCAGCGCTCTGTAGGTGACCTGTACAGGAAGGGGTAGTAAAAAGCTTGTTATGCTTTAACGGTGCCCAGACAGTAGGTGATAAAGGTGCAGATCAAAGGCTCACTCAATTTAGTTAACCTGTGAAAGTGGAGTTGTTAAATCCACCACATGCACACACAAAGGCTGGTTTTCATGCACAGTCAGGACATTGGGTCACACATATGGGAGAACTGATTTGTGCTAGCTGTATGACTGGACTATTTAGGCTTCATTAGAACTTCTTTAACACTTTCAATAACTCTGCATGAACAAAACGCATGAACACAGAGTGAACATGATAACTGAATGAATGCAGATACTTGTTTTCATTACTGGCAGCCTGCCGGAGCAACAGTGGCTGCATATTCCAACTGAAGGTTCTAACCTAGAAGATGCGTTAAAATTGGTATCAGGCAGAAACTGAGCTCACACAAGCCAATGTGACAACCACAATGTACGGTGGTGCACTAATGAACAAAAACTCAAGCTGACTGTGAAGGAGGGTCCGCTCGCACAGACAGCTGCTTACTCGGTGGCACACAGACACAAAGGTTACTTTAAGATTTCTGCTCTGGAATATTCCTGCCAGGAAACACACAGTCAAAATTCACACAAAGTCAACAAAGTCAACAAAAAATGTCAACAAAGACGTTGACATTTGCTATATGCCAAGCCTATACATCCTGGCTTTATGATGGTACGAATATAAAAGCACTATATAAACATTAACATAGTGATTTTTTTTAAATCACTTTAAAGTTTCTGTAAAACTGGCAGCAGGTAGACAATACTGTCCTACCATGTATGTGCACAGTGTGGGAAGCCAAGCTGCTCAGTTATAATGAATTAAAAACAACTTTATTTGAACTTATCAATAAATAAAGCTAGCTGTAAAGGCTAGCATGAGGGGAGTGATTTTGTAAAGCGCAAAAACAAGTTTCCTTAAACTCCACGCTGTGTGTCTGGCTTTAGAGGACACGTAACTACAGCACAACCAGGAAAAAAGACGTTAACAACTCAGAACATGATCTGCTTGGATGAGGAGATCGCTTTGTTAGCAATGGATGTGATTCCTGCCATCACTGTGCTACAGACACTGCTGTTGAATTGCTATTGGTTAAAACTACGAAACATACTTTATTAACAGCTGCTCTGATGTACAAAGTCTGCGCAAATGTAGTTAGCATAGTTTGCTAACGACAGTCATTTAAATTAGCTACATCTGGCGATAAAACATTGCCTTCATTTACACCAACAACTGTTTAAGAGAAATCTGTAAGTATTGGACTCTGCACCAGTGAGTCTTTATAGCATGCACTCATAACCTCTCTGAAAATAATGGTATCAATGTATCCCGTATTCTGACTCCCAACACAGTTCTCAAACTGCTACAGAGTTTTGAGTGCCGGCCTGGGTAAAATCCTCTGCTATACCCTATAAGCCTGGGCAAGACTTCTTACACTCTTTGTCAACTTAAAGATCGGAAATTGATTCGATTTAAAGCTGCTCTGGATAAAAGCATTGAGCAGAAGCCATAAAAGCAAATGTACTATTCTACTTCACTGTCACTTTCATTAGGTCGCTCTTACTGAGCATACAGAGTTCTCCTGTGAGCGAGGTCTGCCGCAGGCGTCTTCCGGTGCTAATGTTACAGACTGTTTGGCTTTTAAATTGTGTATCAGTCTTGATGTTCTGTGGTGATAACCAAATCCACGTGGCAGTAGCTGGAAGTGTTATCAGAAGAGCCATCAATGGAACTTGCCACTATTAACAGATCAACTTTGACACCACTAATGTACTCTACAAAAGTTCATATTGTTCCAGGATATTCTGTACATAATAGTTTTTACACTATGGTTGTTCTGAGACCTGTATATGCACAGATAATCAGGAACGGTGTGGAAACAAGGGACATAGGTATTTAAAAAAAAGAAAAGAAAAAGAAAAAAAAAAAGAAAACATTTCCTTTCCATTCATTCCTTAATGGATATATAACTTTTTTTTTTTTTTTTAATTCCAATCCATTGCCAATTGGATACCATGCATCTGATCAAAAGGCTGTATACAAGCACACCATTCTCGATCAGACTGAATAATTGTGAATTGAGATATCTCAAAAACTGTGGGACTAATTATCAGGCAAAACATATATGTGACAGCGGACGCGAATGCTAATTTGAAAGCAAAGAAGGATCCATCGGATAACAATAACTAGATGCTGGATAATAACTACAGCTGATACTGGGCTTCTCTGAGAAGAGGTTTGGAAATGGTAAAAAATGTATGTGGTCACATCACATGTTCTCTACAGAGAACCCACTACTGCACATTTCAATGCACAATTCCCACAATTCCCACTGTTCCACAGAAACTGTGCACTGAAGTTCCCTGCAGAGGACGTGAACTTTTCAGCTCTCCCCTGCTCAGTGGACATTGTTCAGGTCAGAGCAGCTCGGAGAGCGAGCGGTTCCTGTGGAGCTCCCTGTGTTTTGCATACACACTTCCTTCACACGCTCACACATACACACAGTCTCCAGTATGTGCCCTGGATCCATATGGACCGGCATTAATTGAGAGCGATGGGGGTCGGAGAGAACATATGTTGGCCACGAGACGTGTGCACTCTCTCTCTCTCTCTCTCTCTCTCTCTCTCTCTCTCTCTCTCTCTCTCTCTCTCTCTCTCTCTCTCTCTCTTTTTCTCTCCCTCTCTCTCTATACACACAAAAAAAAAAATCAGAAGTTCCCATACGCACAGTACGGATCATTTTTTACTGGCTAAGCAGAGACCAGCGTATAACGCAGCCTTGCTATGGAGCAGCCGGGGATGAGCGCACATACTACACCTCAGTGAGACACAAATACACACAGAAACATAACAGACTCTGCACACACCCACATGCATGCATGCATACCGCCTGATTTTAAAGCCAGAATTCAACACACATGCAGTGGCCTATAGTTAATAGGTTAAGATGAGCAAAACATGGTGCACTAAAAACAGCAGCAAACGAGTTTAAACCACACAGGAAATGAAAGCAGTCTTGTGAAAACGTCTATATTGGTCTTCTGGTCACAATAAGTGGCCAATTACAACATTCACACCTTAGCTCGCAAGATAGGAGATAAGTAGAGGAGTCAGGGGATTAAACTTATAAGCTATATTTACATATACACACACACACACACACACACACACACACAGGGTTAAAGATCATTTCTGTGATGGAGTGTCCAGTTCTTGGGGGGGGTTGGATTTTCATGGGTCAGGGCAAGCAGGTGGCCCAAGAGTCAAAGGTCACTCCCACCAGTCACCTCGAAGGGAACGACTTGGCTGCTGTTCTGAAAGGCCCCCGTCAATCAAGAACGGGTGAATTTCCACATCCCTTTGGGTCCTGACACCCCATCTTCCCCCTCCAGCCCCTCCCTTCACCCTCCACTAAAGAAAAGGTCCTTTACATGACAAAGTGGTGCCGATTTCATGAAGGAAAAAAAAAAAGGGAGCGACAAGAAAAGCAGAGAATGGAAAAAGGAATCCTCTGGGGTCCTGGAATCCCCTATCGCCTCCAACCATCCTGAAAGGTTGGACTTTTAAAATAAAGGGAGGCTCATAGGTTGTTCCTCCAGCCCACTGCACTGTAGAAGGCCCGTGAGCGCTATTCTGTGCCTTATCTGAGCCAGTGTAGGACAGCCTGTTTTGATTCATGCTAATTAGCTAGTAGAGTATTTAGCATTTAGCATTTAATTATCAGGTCAAAATGTGAAAACCGTTTTTGATTTTACTGGTTTTATACAACGACATACACAGGCACGCACGCGTGCGCACAGGCATGTGTATTTTTTAAATTAAATTATTTCTTTTTTCTTTTTTTTTTTATTGTTTTGATTGAGAGCAAAAACTTTTACTATCAATTTTGAGCCCAGGATATAATTTGATAGGAGACTTTTTGGCCCCAACAGCATAAAATGAAAATAAAAATGAAAAACAAAACAAATTAAACCAGTGATGGGGTATACAATGATATATCACTGTGATAAATGATATTACAATTTATCACAATGGGCATCATTAGCATTAAAGAGCACTGAACAAATTATCGAATAATCATAAAGCAGAGAATTACATCAACCTCATGATACCACTTTCTTTTCCAGTATGGACACAAGATTTTGGTAACATTAAAGTTAGTTAGTTAACATGAAGTAATACATGAACAATGCTTACAATGTTTACCTAATGCTAAGTAAACATACAATAAGTACAAGTACACATGTAATATGGACATTTACATTGGTGGCATTTAGCAGACACTCTTAACCAGATATTAATAGTGCTTAGTGTTCAGTCAGAGAACGTTTCCTATATAGTACAATACTCGCCTTGAGCTTAGATGCTGCCTGAACAAGGACAAGTGTTGATGCTTAGAGAGAAGAATACAGAGTCATATAGACCAGCACTCATACGTAGAAAAAAAGAAAGGTTATGCTCAGCGTAAGTGCCACAACAAAGCATTAGAGTATATACATCTATTAGTACTTAAGTGCTTAAGTACCTAAGTGCTTTACACAGAGATGGATTACATCTTCAGTCAACATTAGGTGACCATTGGTAATGTATTACTTCATGTTAGTTAGTCAGTATTCAATGTGAAGTATTACCAACATTTCCTCTGTAAACAGCTTGTCAATCGGCCATTTCTAACTAAAAAACACTGTAACTGAGATGAGCCTTTCAAATCTATTTTAAAGTCCATTTTCAGCGAAATGGCTCATCATATCTCAAGTCAACAGCAACAAACCACACTACTACATAAACCACCAAAAACAGCTGACTGATTAACTGTGATCTAGAACTTGTATTATCATAAACTGCTTTTTTCATATGCTCCACCCAAATACAGTTAGAGGTGAAATTACTGCAGAGCATCACTCTAAACGCATCTGACAGACATGCTCAGTCTTTTCTCTCCTGCTCTCTCACTCTCTCTCTCTAACATGCTTGCCAAACACAGCCAATTACTGCACAAGGGCTGCGTGAAATAACAGCACATTTGAACTATGCCACAGCCTCCCCTGACAATGAGCTATTACACCTCACCTTGATCCAAACAGCTTCACTTAATTAATGCCAGCATGTGTACAGGCCAGCCAGGCCCGTCTCTAGCTCTGCTCGCTGCAAACATGACACAGATGAAGGGATCCCACCGCGAGAGCTAGCGAAATCGCAGCGCAAACAAGGTCACCGCTCAAGTAGCATTTAAACACAGCACAAAAGAGCAGCTTTCTGAAGGAGTTCAAATTGGGGCTTGGACGTTTCATACGGCATTCCGTCTCAGGTCATCAATCGAAAGGTCAGGACAAAGAAGTTCAGACCGGCTGTGAGAATGCCAGACACTTGCAGACTTCAGAGTTCATATTACTTAAAGTTGTATTGAAATGAGTTTAAATTTGTTGTTCTACATTCACATTTAAAAGGAGCAATATGCAAGATGACGGAAGACGGAAGATACTCCAAACACAGAGGACAACATGGCACCAGGACGTAGTGGTGTCCACCCTCCTCCCTCTTAACTTCTGACTAGTCTAGAAGACCCGCAGCGAGTTCAGCATCAACTTCCTCCCTTTCCTCTCCAAGATCATCTGCAGTAATGGAACGCAGCACCAGTGTTTACTCTACCTCTGCTTCTGTCTCTATCGCTTCTTTTGTTTGCTGCTGAACATGGTTTCTTACCAAGAATGGGAGGCGGTTGGCAGTGGCAGCCATTGCTGTATTTACTGGTCTTTTCATTGGCTACCTGCCCTTAAATGATCGAACCAGGAGCAGCACCTTTAACATGACAGGTTCAAATTTGCTGTCGGAGCAGCAGTGCTACTTCATCCTCTTATGTTGGACTCCTACAGTGCTACCGTGACTCACCATCACCTCTTCAGGTACAAAGTGGTATTACGAGTCAGGACGGGCCAGGGCTCAGCATTCTAACCTCAGTAGATATCTCTGCAATGCAATACATAGACATACTGACAACATCAAAACTGTCAATCATTTTAGTTCATTTTGAACCATTTAAACTAAACACCTTCCATATTGCTCCTTTAATTTCAAAGTTGAATTGAGGCAGCACAGAGATTATTTACATACATCACTCTTTAACGCACGGTAACAAACAACCTGTTAAGTTCTACAGGAAGAAGAGAGTTTAGAAAAAGGTCAACTGCATGTGGACGTCAGAGAAATGTAGAATATGGGCTCTTTAATGCAGCCCAAAGCTTCCGAAAGGAAAGGGTGACCATCTGTGTGCAAACAGGCCTCATTTGTTATTTCAGTTTGAGGTTTTCCCCCCCTTTTATCTCCTTCCTCAAGGGCGTTAAAGGAGATGTCCCCTCCACCCCCCAAAGTCGTTCAGTCCCAGATGACCTGTGACCCCTTCTTATCTTCACACAGCTCTGTGTCTTGTTCTGGGGCCCAAACGAGTGCTCCACGTCTACATGGCGGTGTCTGAGAGTGTGTGAATTATTAAAAGAGGTTAGAACACAGTGAGTAATTAAAGGACTATCTGATAGCTGCCAGATATGAGGAGTGATGACAGGTCTCTTCAGTAAAGCCTCCTCTTCCTACAGCCTCCGTCATCCGCGAGGAAAAGCAATAAAGCACGCCACATCTTTCTTACACCTTCAAACACACAAAAACGTCCATCCATCACTGCCAGCCACCGCAAAATAAACAATCATACGAGAGATCAATCAATGTCTGTTTAATGTGCTGTGCTGCCTGTGTTTGCCGTCCCCTCTTCTGCTTTAGCCCCGCGGACTCAAATTATACATTTAGAGCAGAACGTGCCCACCAAATTTGCACCAGGCGAAGCTTTGAATATAATTTACAAGGCAAATTCCATCCCTGCCTCTGGACGAGGAGCACTGCCATGCCTCAGTCTGAGGGCAGCAATTCATGAAGTGGGGAAGCGTTTTCTAAAGAATCATAACTAACTCAGCTCGAACTCTAGACAGCTTCCATTAGGGACTGGATTATGTAGTAAAGAATCAAATTAAAGTGAGTGGTAAAAATTGAGAATTTGACACACATTAAATAATTTCCTAAACAACCAACTCAGAATTCAATTAAATAGAAATTCAAATATCAGCTTCAAGGATAAAGAACCATTAAGCCATTTTCTGAAGTTTCATAACTTCATTACTGACTCGACTTGCGGTCAACTTCATTTCATAATGTAATGAATCATTTCCTTAATCAAAGCTGATTCAAATGTATTGGTAATAAAAGATCAGATTTCATATGTGTAAGAGTGTGTAACTGGGTGTTGGGGTGCATCCCAGTTACACACTCTACTGATTTTAACTTGTTTTTAAGTATGTAGTATATAGTACAGCCAAAAAAATCTTGAGTATACTCAAAGCACTAAATGCTAAAAAAATGATTAAATTTCAGCTTGAAAGTTCCTGATGTACCGAGACGTTATCTAAACATTCATAAACCAGGGACCACAGCTTCCAAACTGCTGAATCCTGATATAAAAGAAAAATCATGAAGTGCTGAAGGATTTTCTGGAGAGAGTCCACAGTGTGTTGAATCATTTCCCAAAGAATCAAATCTAATTGTGGTGAAGCCTGTAATTTTATATGACACAGTGAATCATCTCCTAAAGAATCATAACCACATCTAATCGAGGTCAGAGATATATACCCTTTGTTTCTGAGTGTGTCTGTGTGTGTCGTGTCTCTGTCTTTTCTTGTGAGAGAGAGTGAAGCTCATGCTGGAAGAGTTCCACAGGCGAGGCTGCTGGCAGCGGGGCAGCAGTGGAGGCAGCAGCAGTCATGTTGAGGCAGGCAGTGTCGGCAGCAGAAGCAGCTCGTGCAGGTGCCTGGCATGGCTGCCTTTTCACCAGCTGTGTTCCACAAGAGGGAGAGTTAGGTAAATCTGAACCGAGGAACTGTTTCCATCACGTGCAGCGCACAAACATGGCCCCAGGTCTTCGTTTCAAAATACCAGCAGTTCCTGAACCATCCGAACAGCAGAACCTCAGACATGTCATCGTTATACAAATGGGCAATTCCTACAGCAACGAATCAGCCCAGATATGTTTGCCCTCTTAATACATTCTTCAGTATTTTATGGCACTGCAGATATGAGGCTAATGTGGAATGCAATTAGCAATCTCAAACAGTGTTGATCTGTTATGTAATGTGAAACAGACTTGCGTATGTGTTTTGATAAACCCTATGACACAATAAAACCATAAACAGCAGTTCAATCTTGAAGCCTGAAATTAGCCTGTACTGTTATTTTATTTTATTTTTTTATAGACACAGCACGTCCTACGTCCAATATGCAAGGCTATTCATGATTACCCAACAGGGTCGGATAGCAGTGCAACTGGGAAGGAGGATAAAGGTTACCAGGAACAATAAATGATGATAAATTTAGACTGATATGGGGAATATTTATTGAGCTACACATACAGAAGTAGTGTCTCTGGATATTCTCACACAGTTCCTGCAGACGTTGAGGTAGGAGTGAAGGTGGAGTGACACCAGGTCTTCTGGACATTTAACACGGGACATCAAACCATTCATCTTGGTGCTGACCACGGTGCCTCCACACACAAATTCGTTAGTCGTCTCCACCAAGACGAAAGTGGCACTTATCACTGAAGATTACCTGCTGCCATTCTGAGTCACTCCATGAGAGTCTGGCACGACGGCGATGTTGGCGTGGTGTTAAGGGCAGTCGTCGTAACAGTCTGACTGTATGTAGTCCTGTGTTGTGCAGTCAGACTGTTGTCTGCCAATGGTGCTGGTACTAACAGGATTATACAGACTCAGGTACAGAGATAAGGCCAGTCCTTGCCTACATCTCATGATGTCAAACCTAGCCACAAAGTTTCATGCCTGTCAGTTTATTTCTTCTGGGTGCAGCTATTTGTATAGCTATTTTCTTAATGAGGAGTGTGTGTGTGTGTGTGTGTAAATCTTTCACTTTAAACTGAGTCTGTTGTTTCATAAGTTTCCAGTGAAAGAGCAATTCAGTGCACACGGTTCAGTATCCACTGACTGAACAGGCCGCTTCCAACCACCATGTGGCCACAAAAGTAATCGGTACTGTAAAACGATACTGCTCAGCCTACTCCAGAACACACAGGGTGAAGCACAGCTGCCTGCATGCAATGATCCAGAGGTGGTGCTGTGTGTTGAGGCCAGAACTCACATTGGACACAGCAGACTGCCCAAAGCTTCAAAGTGCTCCAGGGCTGTTTGAGCAGCTGAACAGCTCCGGCAACCTCAACCAGAAGGAAAGAGATGGCCACTCCAACCTGAACACACACACAGTCCAGAACCACATCCTAAAAGCTGTTTGTTTTCTCCTTAGCTGACCCCTTGTGTTCCCGGATACACACCCCACAGCTGGGACTGATCCGGAAAACACCAGAAAAGGACAATTCACATAAACGCAGCCAACATGACAGCAGGACTATCGAAGTTGCGTCGTTTGCATGCCTTAATGCCACCATAGGCAATACTGCTGAGAAAGAAGGCGGGGTCAGGCACATACTTTGGGCAAATAATGAGCCATTTCTGCCCTCAGACTGATTGAACCTGGAGAGCTAAGGTTTTGCCAGACGTTTCGTCCGTAGTTACACTACACACTGAAATCAATAATTCAACACGCATGGGGAAATGATTACCATCTAACATTCCAGCCGAAGATCATTAAAGTTTTTTAGAGCAACATTAGGGCATATTTCACCAAGCAGAGGGCTCGGAATAAGGCTTATAGTCTGGGCCTTCAGTTTCCAGACACGCCCCCAAAGCAGCTAACAGTTGGCGAGGGAAGCGAATGACTTTGCTGTGATGAAAATGCAGCTTAATCCTTAACAAGCAGTGCTTTAACTCCAGCAAGCTGGAGTTAGTTTTGTACAACGATGCATACAGTCTGCTGGTGGTTCAAAACCCACAATATGCCTCTTGGTTGGGAGTCGGCACATATGAATAAAAAAAAAACAAAAAAACGCACACAACATTATCTGGGAGTGAGAGGAAAAACACGGCGGCTCAAAACCAGCCACGGAAAATCTCTACAACACCTAATCCCTTCCCCTTTACTTCTATTTGTAGTTGATATTAAAAATACCTGATAAAATATTCTCCATCTTGCTCACGAGCTTTGGCGGATGTGTGAGATTCAAGCATTGATGAGATCGCACTGGCCTTTCAGGCATGTGCGCAAACACTTCTTTTAAACCTCAGGAGATGGCATTTCTCAAACTACAGCTTTGGATTTCATGAGTATCCCAGCGTTATGTTGTCCTACAGCCACTACTGCAGCAGCGTTGTGATTACGTTTCTTGCTAGAGTTTGGTAAATTCATTTAAAGGCCTTCACGGCCCATTAAACATGCCCTACCTGTTAGACCAACACTCCCAAAACCTGTACAACCTCTTACAACTACAAAGTCACTATCAACATCAATTAGACAGTAAGCCAGCAGACACTCCTCCTGGAGACTTAATATCATCTAGAATTTGGTTTCAACCTACAACCATCCTCACAACCAATCAGGAGCTGTGGAAGAAGTGAATTAGCTGGTGCAGGCATTGGTTGAAGCTAGATTCCTCAGGATTCTCCAGGATCTCCACAACCAGGGCTGAAGCCCACTGCTCTAAGAAACGGCTACAGGACAACTTTTCCCAGTATGTGCTTGTACCTGAGAGGTACTGCTATACCTAGCAATGCCTTTCAGCTGACATTCACTGAAAGCATTCTCCTCAGAACTGGCGCTGCGTTTATGATAGCCCAGAGGTTTTGCACATCGGCCCGTTCAACTGAAACATTCCAGATTCTCTGTAATGACTGTTTGACCCCATGACAACCAAGCCATTGACGTTACACACGTTCACTTCTGTTCTAGCCAAGTTACAGAATAACCAGCTAATCTTGAGCCACTGTAAACTACGCTAACAGTCCAACTGGGTGAACAAGCACATTCCGCACACGGTGCTCACTACACAACCAGACTACATTCTGTTCCCATTAATGGACCAAACATGCTAACTTATCAGAGCTAACAGCTGCATGAATGCATTTGTATACTGCTAAATGGTGGATGTTCAGTTGAACGGAAGCTTTGCTTATAATAACCTACTAGCAGCCCAAATAGGAAATCCACCTTGAACAAGACTCAGCTGAGCTGAAATTAAAACCAGGGATAGGAAATGCTGTAATACCGTGTTCTATGCAAAGTGGATGATGTGCCAGAATGTTAGTTGGCTGAGGTAACACTAAGAACAAAGGAATGTGGGGAGATCTAGAGTAGTTACTTAGTCACACCAGGTCTACTTTCTCAACAACCTTGTTTAGACAGCCAGCCTAAAACCTGGCATATGGCAACTATATCTAGAATAATTTTTGATAACACACAAAATACAAAACAAATTTGAAGTGCAGACTCCTATATGAACTCATATATCATTCCAACAGAAATCCAGTCCTCTCAAAAGATCTGATTTGAGAAACAGATGCAATCTACCTGCAATCTAAACACAGCCAGTGATGTCCTAAACAACACACCAAGGACATTAAAGACAGGTGTTGGCTATGAGCACTAGCTGAACAAATTTCTATGAGTGGACAAACAGTGCTAGCTGCATACACTACAGGGTTGCTGAAGCTGAAAACATGTAAACACTGCTACCAGCAATAGTAGGCACCACGCTAGTGCGCACCACTTATGACTACTATTTGCATAATGCTAATTAGTGGCCGTTGTCTTTTATTCGTCGTGAGTGACTTGGGGTCCATTTTTGACATGAACACCCCCTTTGAAAGATGTGTTATGGCTGCAGTTACAACACTACTATGCAGCGATATTGAAGCCCGGTTTCGAACACCAGCCCACCACCTGTCAGGAGGAATCACACAGGGAGCAGAGGAGCTGTGTGTTGGGTAAAATCAGACCCCCACTGCTACTGCTGGTGTGTGTGCGCGCGAGAGCTGTTCCAGATTATGCAGCCCCTGCAGCTTCCCTCCTCCTCCAAGCTTCAGTCCACTTCTGAAATAAATAGGGCAGCAAATTCAACTCAGCAGTACAGCTCAGCAAAAGAGGACAGCAGGCAGGCTGAAGCCCAGCTGCTTGTGTGTTGCATGTCGCCATTACAGAACATGTGATCTGAAGCCCCCTCTTCCAAATGCAGCACTCGCAGGGCAGTGATGGATAAATCAACAAACAAACTCACTACAGTAACATCAAAATGAAGTGAGCTCTAATTCCCATCAAGAGCCTTCATCACTGACCATCTCACACACACGTATGCACTCTGTGGTTGGAACATGTTGACCCTGTTGATTGCAGAAGAGACTGGGATACTTGGATTGGGATAAAATGCAACTACACCTCCAAGACTGAACATTGTCTGCAGACTTTGTAGAGAAACTAAAGGGCGTCTACGGGAAAAGAACAGAAGCCGTAATAAAGGCAAAAGAGTCGCCACACTGTAAGCTCTGAAAAATGTCATTGACCCTCGTGCACGCACGCAGTCTTTAAATGCACCTCGTTAGCGTTTTATTACACCTCCATCACTGTGAGATTCCTCTCCTTCATTTAGTGCCTTTAGCTTTCAGCTTGTTTTACACGCCACTGTCTGTTTGCTCTTTCTCTCTCTTTCTCCTGGCAGGGCCGCTGAGCAGCTAATGGGCCCATTACATAGCCAGCCAGCCAGCCAGCCAGCAACACACACACACACAAACACGCAAACACACACGCACTGCAGCGAAAAACAGCCATTTAAACTTTAAGGCAACAATTCCCTCCGTCTAGGTGCTAATAATGAGCGTATATGCCAGGGACATTTACAGCCTTTTCCTGTCCAGGTTTGAGGCCCATCAGACAGAGCTCTTTAACTCAACCTACAAGGCATTTAAACCTATTCTGGCGTTTTTATGCCCACTCGTGATGACTCTTGCGCACACTACGTGATTTACGGCGCTTCATAAAATGTGTCGTTTAATTTAACCTGTTTTAACCAAGCACACAATCATTTCCTTGTATTCACTCACTCACTGTAAGCCTACAGTGCTTACAGAAACTTCTGCACGTAAAAAAAAATGGCCATTCAGAAACGCTGCACGCTACTTGCAATCACAGGCTATAAATAGACACTCGGAAAATAAATGCAGTAAAGATGTCTGAAAATGTAGAATCGATTCGAGTGCTGTGTTCAATTTCCCTATGAATGGCAAAGCAGCTCCGCGCTGGTGAATTGTCAAGTTCCATTACACAGAGATTTACAGTTCGCAATGCAGCTCTTGGGTAAAAAGAACTTTTGTTTATTTGCGAGGGAAAAAAATAAATACTGGAATCGAAAGACATTAAGCCTCATGTAACAGGCTGACCACAAAGGCATATGGTTAACATTGCCCTTGTTTTCTCTGCGCTGCATTTGCAAGAGTCATTTGAACTGTTCTGGCTGTTACTTACTCGGGCCTTCTCCTTAAAAGCGGATCATTAGACAAGGAGGGGAGATCAATACGAGGAATTGAAAGCAGCCCACAAACGTTCTACTGAAAGCAAAAGAGAAGCATTTTTGAGGGTGCAATTAAACTGAGCCGACCACTTTGCATGCTAACCCCAAGAACCATTTGTACATGCCCTGACACCACTGCGGTCAGTACATATGGTCTCAGTGCTGAACCAACAAACAGAACACTAAAGATTCATGCTGGTTAGGGCTGCACAGTATGGACAAAACCAAACATGGGAGGCCTAGTCTCAGCCACAGATGCTCGGCTCACACGTACACGGGAAGCGTGATATCTTCAGTATTTTAAAATGGCCACCCTGTCAGGATTCTGCCGGTCGCGTCCTGATCCTGATGAAGGTAAACTTTGCTGCTTAGTCTAGAGATCAGTAGTCACACCCACAGATGCTACACCCATCACATACATCTTTGTTTCCTGAGAGTCTGTTTTCAAGAAGGCCTCATTTGGTACACCAAGCCAAACAGCAGGTCTGTGATTGGTCATTTTGCATGTCAGTTAAAAATTCCATTTGATATTTTGGGAATGCATCCTCTCTGTCCTTTGAGAGTCTGGGAATGAGATCCCCATTTTCCGACCTAACAAAGTCAAGTCGGAAAAAATCTTCAAAGTGTTGTGCAACACAATCACAGGAAAACTGAACATTACATTTGTGCTAAAGACCCCTTAATAATGTAACAGTGGTTGAACGATAACACGTGCACCTGGGCCTCCGTGTTCGGACACTGTTTCTTCACTGAAAAACCTGCAGCAATATTTCAGATTTCTTTTCTTCTCACTTTGACAAAATAGTAATATTGCAATTATGCTACATACCATGATATTACAGAAACACAGAATAGAAAGGCCCTGGTGACTCAGTAAAGTGGCCTTCCTAAAGACTGGGCTGCGCTACTCTGAGTTTGCTGGGCTACCTGAATGTCTTGATTCATTAAAACACTGCATCTGGAAGTGTGAAAATCACTATGATTGAGCTCATCTGCATACCGCAGCCTTCGCAGAAGGATGCTGCACCATGCAGCCCGATTCTGCAAATCACAATCTGAAACTAATGCTTCACAAAAAGACAGCAGTGAGAAGAAAATGCCCCTCCCTTATCACAACGCACTCTGCTCCAGTCACATCACTGCAGGGTCACACGGGACCCCCACTACAATCACTGATTTCCTGTCCACGATTAAGACAGCCCATAAGGTGCTCTGTGTCTGGCAGGAGCAGAACCTTTACACACAGAGCCGTTCTGCTGATCCTGCACAGGAGGCTGCGGAGAGGTAGTGGTTGTGGTGGTGTGTTTGGGGGTGGGGGCATAGAATAACAGCCATCCATTCAGCCAGGCCAGGAGACAAGGTCCAATAAGTTTGCAGACTACAGGAGGAAAAAAAAAACCCATAAAACTCCACAGAGACAGAGAGAGAGAGAGAGAGAGAGAGAGAGAGAGAGAGAGAGAGAGAGAGAGAGAGAGAGAGAGAGAGACAGAGAGACAGAGAGAGACAGAGAGAGAGAGAGAGACAGAGAGAGAGAGAGAGAGAGAGGGTAAGAATGAATAAGATAAGAAACAACAAGAGAGAAAACAAAAATGGGAACAAAAAAGAGAAAAAAAGAAAAGAAAAGGAAAATAAAAAAACAAACAAAAAAAAACACAAAAGAAGGAAAGCTAAAAGCAACGAAAAGATATAACTGTAGAAAGAGACTTAGACAGACATGGACATAGACAGAGAGAGAAAGAGAGAGAGACAGAGAGGAGGAGGATTGGCGCCAGCTGAATGACTCCCTCAGACATCCTTCTCTGGTCTGAGTGCTCCCTCTCCTCCAGCAGTCCCCGCTCTCGCTCTCTCTCTGTTTCTCTCTATAAGCCCATTGGTCCAGAACTACCTGGAATAAAGCCTTGTGACATGCTCTTTGATCAACCCTTTAAAATAAAGGTATAAACCATTAACATGTTTAAAAATTCCAATAAAAATCTAATAATTTCCTCCTCAGTCTTAATCCACGTCAAGGGACTCATGTCCGGGAGAAAAAATAAAAAATAAAATAAAATAAATATCGCGTTATACTGCTATCACAGGTGACAGAAAAGGGTAAAGCCTGAGGAGTTTTAGCACTGCAGTGGGCCGAAAGCACAAAGCACTGCACCATGTAACATCACTCACTCTAGCCAGACAAATGTGACTCATGCGTGCAGCTCAAGCCTTGACCAAAACACCATGTTTGTTGTAGGTGAGGTTTCTGGGTGCAGAGCCGACATACAGTGGGGGCCCTCACTGCTGCTGTGGTGGTTTAACACAAGTACAGACAGCTGCAGCATTGCTCTGCTTAAAGGTGCCGTTACCATCAAATTCAGGAAACATCTGATTCATCCAACATGTCTATTTACTGTCTGTTATTTATTATTTATCACAGACAGACAGACAGACAGACAGACAGACAGACTTTTATGCATCATTTGAACTCAGCAGCTACTGTTTACACTGTGCGAACATTTCATGACAAACGGACCAACAGAAATGGACCAAACTCAGTCTGGTTCTGTTGACATTAGAATTAAATAAGGTTTCTGGCATCTCCTGTAAAGTTACCATTTTGGAGATACTTGTTTTTCTTTGTACAGCGACAATATCCAACATCAAACATGGTGTGAGACTGTTTCCTCAACCATTATACATAATACTTAACACAGTGAGAGAAGACAAAACAGTAGAGAGAGAGGGCGAGAGAGAACGAGAGAGAGAGACTGCCAGAGAGACAATCCTGGTTCAAACAAACAATAGCTCATGGCTGGGTGGGAATAAGTCAGGAAGAAAGAGAGAGAGAGAGAGAGAGAGAGAGAGAGAGAGAGAGAGAGAGAGAGAGAGAGAGAGAGAGAGAGAGAGAGAGAGAGAGAGAGAGAGAGAGAGAGAGAGAGAGAGAGAGAGAGAGAGAGAGAGAGAGAGAGAGAGAGAGAGAGAGAGAGAGAGAGAGAGTGTGATGGCCTTGAAATAAGTCAATAGTGCATTAAGGAGAGGGTGGAGGAGAGAGAGAAAAGGAGGAAAACATAAGACACAGGACAAGTAAGCAGGTGAAAGCAAAGGAACAATGCACAGTGGAATGATGCATTCGGTTGAGCGGGAAGTCGAGACAGAGAGAGACACAAACACACACAAACACACACAGGCAGGTATCTCAATGCAAACCTTGCAGCCGCATTTTGACCAACATCCATGACTGTGCAGTTCCTATACAGGGGTGGTTGTTATTGACAGGCACCCTATAGCATACATCACCGCATATTATAGGTATGTGCAGCATTGCAGAACCATGATCAACCCCATAGATCACAAAACGGCATACCAACCAGCATTGCCTCTTTCACAGCCATTTTAAAATGCAGCACTGCTGGTCTATTCTTACTTTTAGCCTCATAAAAACCATCATAAATATCATATCATATCTTCAAGTATCATCAACTTCATTTCTGACCATACCATTGACCCTTAGGTCAGACTGAAATGGGAGTACAGCGCTGGGCCACTCTGCGCTGATCAAAGGTACTTAAAAATAGCAGTGGTGGTGGAGGAGATCCACAGCCAACGCCATCACTAATTACCCACACTCGAGCCGACCGACCGACCGACCAGCCAGCCAACCAGCCAACAGGTTCAAACACACATTCGCATTGTCTAATCAATGGTAATAATAAGTGGGCGGATTAGACCACCTCCCTAAAGCCCAGGAGGTGCCATCAGATAATCCGCCATTGATTATTCCACAGGTCCCCACTGATCCCTGAGAAAACAGCAGAAAAGCCGGCACTAATGTCAGCTGCTTAAGGTGCAGGGACACGTTCTGTCAAGTGTTTCTCAATGCAATCAGCTCGATTCAACACCGGCTGTTGACACCATTGTACAGCTGAGGCAGGGTGGAGGAATAAGTGCTTAAGGCCTGATTTCTGCAGATACTGAGGAGCTGTTTACTGCTCGCATGAGGGCAGTCTGCACAACAAACCGAAATATTAGCAATGGATTTGCTTAAATGTCTACATGACTTCGTGACCAACACGGCTTGCCTTTCTTATGTGGAATCAACAGATTTTATTCCTGTAGAAATGATATACACACCTAAATCCACACATTACGGAGTGAGCAGAACCCCAAGATTCCTCAAATAATACAACACATCCACTTCATTTCCTTTCTAGTCAAAAGAGCAGACTGTATGTAGCTGTCAATTTGCAGACAGAACCTGAGCAGTCGCTTTAGCAACCACTTGCAGCTTCAGAAGAGTGACAGAATTTGAGAAAGGCAAATAAATAAATAAACGTAGGGTTAGGCTGTGGATCTGATTCCTCGGGTTGACCTAATACGTCCGCTGAGCGCTAAATTGCATGTCTGGCGTAATGGTTTCATGGAAGGGTTCACTTTATGTTTCAATATCATGCTTCAAAACACACATCATTCTGTCGCTTCCGTTTCGGCTACGGCGAGGTTAACGGCACCGCGCTGCTCTCCAACATCGTGCCCACTTTCTCTCTCTTCCAACCTGCCCCATTTCTCACTGCAAATCTTCCATCCGCCCAATTAGAGAGTAACAAGTGCGTAATGAGTCTGTATTTATGCTTTAATTGTAGCTAATAAGCAGCTATTACATGGAACACTTCACTTCTAGGCTAACAAAAAAACGCCGCGAGAGAACAGTTACAGATTTATCACTTTCGTTACACTCCAGACCAAGTGTGGGCGATGAGGCAAGAAATGACATCACAATATTTAGCATTTCTGAGGTTTCTGAACAAATTGGAACAGACAGAATGCATCAGCTGTATAGCACTGCTGCACTGCTACAATGAATAAGGACTATGAGGCGATTTCACTGAGCATTCCCTAAAAACATCAAGGGTACACACCACAGGGTAAAAATGTATACAAAGAAACAGATGGGCTACAGTGTGTAACTGTAGAACTGCAGAGTGCTCCTATATGGTCAGTGGAGCTGATAGAATAGACAAGGAGTGTTCATAATGTTATGGCTAAACGGTGTATTGATGGTTGTTAGTCGTTTACAGGCCCTTTATGACTGGGTCAGAATAAGTGTTTATGATCCAAATCTTCAGCAGTTGTCCTACTGCTGTAATGAAGTACTGGTAATACTCATGGAATTATGAAGCGTTACAATATACAACTTTTTAAATGCTGGCTTATTCTTCTCGGCTGTGATGTCACTCCAGCAATGGCTTTTATATCAGATGTACGGAGCTGCCCTAACAGCTAGTACGACACTGCATGTTTTGAAGCAACCAAGGAAGGTACTGTGCACGCCACACACCCCACAACAACAACAACAATGTAATCACTAGGTTCCCTTTAATTATACGAGTGCTTCCATTTCCTGTGGGGTCACCAAAACATCCTGTCCCTGCTGCAGCCGCCATGTTTCCTAACTGATGACAGGCCTCGTAAAAACACCACAGCACTGCAGGTGTGTGTGACTCGGGGTGTGTGTGTGTGCGCGTGTGTCTTAGAAGTCAAAAGTTACTACTGAGGATTTACTACACCATTCTAATGCACACACCTGCATAGTTAACTACATTTAAACCAATCAACCTCTTTACTAGGTACTTCTTTGTATCTACACCCACTGCCTATTTTATCAGCTCCACTGACCATATAAGAGCACACTGTAGTTCTACAGTTGGACCATGGTCCATCTGGCCAAACTCCTGATACCCATGAGGCACCAACTGCATATCCAGGATTGGCATCAGCATCAGTCACTTGGTCTCTGGACCAAGTCCATGCCAGACAAGACTGATCCATATTCAACACTGTTTCCTAGTCATGGTTGTTATGTCTATGTTGTGATGTTTGTTATAGCTAGAAGGCTAACCAGTACACCCGTTTGCCAGGCACACATGTACTTTTACCTCTTTCATAGTTTCATAGAAGTTATGCAGAGCTTGAGCCTATGAAGAACACAAACAAAACCGCATACCCCCTTCTTCAGCTGTTATAGACATAATTTAAAAAGTCCCTGCTGTTCTTTACATTGTGTGTAATTTCATAATAAACTGACCAAATGGCCCAAAATCACTCTGGTTCCATTGACTTACATTATATGCAAACGTTTGCATGTTGTTACAACAGCAGCGATACAAGAATTTTATCAGCATCAGCAGATTCAGGTACCGGTTTAGATGGGATCAGTTCAGTCCCCGGAATCAGCATCTGCTAGCCAGCCTGGGAAGCCCATGGAGGCTCACACGCAATTGAAAATGTGCAGTCACATCTGTATTAGCATGAAAAGGAAAACCTCATCATTAGGATTTCTGCTGCTGTTCTGAACGTCTGCATTGATTATATTCTCCCCTGTGCGGGTCTCTATCTCCTAGGATCACAGAACACACATGCTGGGCAGTACAACTCTGACATTGTGACGGTGTGTGTGTGTGTGTGTCCTGCAGGCGAGTCGATGAACACACAGGCCGTGTCGGTTTCTTGATGCGCAGCCAGAAAGAAAATAGGGCTCAAGAGCCTGAAGACCAAGCAATGTGCGTGTGTAAACACACACACACACACACACACACACACCGCTCTTCCGGCAGGTCTGTTGTCTTGGGGCTGGATGAGTGCAGTTCACACCTGAGAGACTGGCTGTCTCCTACTGACCTATATTACGCAAGCCAGTACACACACACACACACACACACACACACACACACACACACACACACACACACACACACACACACACACACACACACACACACACACACACACACACACACACTTTGGCCAGTTATGCAGCAGAACCGCACACCATTTAACCCATTAAAATAGAGAGACTTGTCCACACATTTTATAGTCAATACTGAACAATTCATAGTTGCCCCAAACAGAGAGAGAGAGACAGAGAGAGAGAGAGAGAGAGAGAGAGAGAGAGAGAGAGAGACAGAGACAGAGAGAGAGAGACAGAGAGAGAGAGAGACAGAGAGAGAGAGAGAGAGAGAGAGAGAGAGAGACAGAGAGAGAGAGAGACAGAGACAGAGACAGAGACAGAAAGACAGAGAGACAGAGACAGAAAGACAGAGAGACAGAGAGAGAGAGAGAGAGACAGAGAGAAACACTATGCGACAGAGAGATATAAAGGGAATTAGAACAAACAGAGGAAGGCCTTTCTGACCTAAGTCATAACATTTCATGAATTCCAACTGACATACGGCCGCACTAAAAGCTTTCAAAACCTTTCCCACACACCTATAACCACTTCATACCGCACGGCTGCTGCCACTCAAGTTACTAAGAAAACAGTTTCTGTGTGTAGTCAGCTTAACGCTGAGCATGTGCAGACATCAATCATCAGCTAAATTATTCCTAATGCTGTTAACATGACTCAAATGAGCCTTTCCTGCAACACTTTTCACCTGCAGGATTACGGGAGCAAGAGAAAGGGGACCCACGAGAGACCAAGCAAGCAGGGAAATCATGCATTTCTGTTCTTTTCTCCTCCTTTCATCCATGCATGCTGTTATGGAGAATGCTGTGCCAAAAGCTGCAGAGCTTTTGAAGGCCAAGGCCTGACCTGGCAGACAAAAGAGCTGAACTGTATGAAACAGAGAGGATACCGCTTCCCATAGTTTTTATATCAACATCATGAGGTGTTGCACTTCTAGGATCACAAATCTGTGACCTTGGAAAGGCTCAATTCAGTTATGATTAAAAGCATGGTGAAATCTCAAGTTCAGGCCTATACAACCAGTTTAATTAGGAACAATAAACACACAAGGTCTGGAAATGAGAGTTTATCCCAATATGTGTCAGTGCGACATTCGTCATTATTTGGCAACTCAAATATTTGGGCTGATGTTTCTGTACAATGATTAACTGACTGCTGGAGTGGATGCAACCTAACAACACTCCCTTTAAAAAAAATAACAAAAACAAACAAAAAACAAAACAAACAAACAAACACACACACAGGGCTCAAGCGTATTCAATGTTATGAGCCCAGCTGTGATCCATTGGAATTCTGTCATCGTTCCTATTATGCTGCTGAGGATGGAACAAGTAACTCCAGGGGTGGACCTGCATCTGTTGGCAACTGTTCAAGAGAACGAATCCAAAACGCCTCCAAGCTTTTCCAGAGTGAATGAGAAAAATCAGGAGTTTGGAGTTTGGCTCTCTGCGGTGCAAACCACTGGGCGGCCCTCTCCGACGATAGCTTTGCAGGGAGCATGCATTGAGGGAGCCTAAACACAATTCTGCCTCGTAGGAGGCTGGGGGGCTTTTCTTCCTCCCCTTGACTGATTTAATAAATGACTATGATTAGAAGTAACGCTCGCTCCAGGTGGTCAGGGCTGGACCTCTATCACTGGCTCCATCGTTAAACAGCGCATGTGACCATCTCGCCACGCTGTGACACACTAGCCATTCAAGTCTCGCCAACCTTTTGTGTCCAATTAGTCAGCCCACCCTTCCCCCCCGCCAAAAACCACTGTGCACACTCGGACAATCACTCCTCCCCAGACGATTAGCGCAGACTTCCCCTCATAAACGGGCCTCGTCCCCTGTCATCATCGCTGTAGCATGAGGAGACACTGAAACTAAATGAAGACGCAGGCTTAAACCCCAAACCACATCACTCGCTTCATTTCTACATAAATAATGAGTCATTTCACCAATCGCATCGCGTCACCATGCTCTCCGCTGCCGACTCAGAGGCCATTGTCCAAAAGGAAAGAAAAAAAAAAAATCCTACATAAAGCCACAGGGCGGTAAATGGCTTCTGAAAACTAGCTTTTCTTTTTCTGGAAAGAGTGAAAAAGAGTGTTACTAAGGTGATAATCGTGCAAAGCCAATACAAAACCAGGGCAAGAGAATGAGCCATGGCGTGCTTATAGAGCCTCTTAGGCCCCCGCCCCCACCCCAAAAAAAAACAGCCATTAAAAACTGCATATGGGTGGGTTAAACTATCATCAATAACCCTTTCAGGCTCTTCTGAGTGCCTCTCATTTATGGTCTTCAATGAACACCACTGTGAATGGTGAAAACAAGTCATTGTATATGGGTAAATTGGGTGGGAACAGGGTCGACAACATCTTTTCAGCTCTAAGAGTTTTGATTCCTGGGGTTTATTTTGGTAGAGAAAGGCACAGTACACTACACAAACCATTTTCTTCATCTGAGCAAACCAAACTATGCAGAACACGATTCAATCGTTTTGCATTACAGAGACATTAATACGCATCCAAAATTACACCAAACCTGAACTTGAAAGCATGCCCGGTTACACTACAACCAAATACACAGCCTTTTTTTTATTACAACGCTGTATTTCTGACATGTGTGGCAAGTGGGACTCGAAAGGCAGCAGAATAACTCAAAATGACTAATTCGGCTGCCAGTGTAAGATCAGAGAGGAAAAACATTCTGCTCATTTCACTCACAAGGAGAGTTCATAGTCGTGCACACACTGTGCAGGGAGCTGACAAGCACTAGGCTGATAAAAGGTTTCTTATTGAGACCTACTAAAAGGCTGAGAAGAAGCACCGCAATCCCTTGTTCATCTGCATTTGTCGTGCATAAGATTTGCAGAGAGATGAGGGATTGCGTCTTCAGCGCGTCCATTTGATCATGAGCATGCGTACCAGCAGGCACAGTCATATCTCCTGTACAGGCAGGACTCAAGACCCAATATTTATTATCACCAAATCCCAATAAGCCCAGGAGTTAAAAGACAGGGGGAGCAAGAAAGACAGAAACAGAAACAGAGAGAAGAGAGACAGAGAAAGAGAGGGGGCGAGTGAGGGGTAAAAGCATATATCCCAGCTCTTCCCTCAGGCTTTTGTCCGTTCCATTGGTTCAAAGCGAATGAAGGGTGGAGCTGAGGCTCTAACCCGGTTTTAACCTCTTCTAATCACTTGATTTTCCCCATCACTGCAAACCCCTTCCTTCCAAACCTCCTCCTCTTCCCTTCCTCTTCTCTTTCATTTACTGGGTCACTCCTGTTCCGGAGCAGGCCAGAGTTCAAACCATACCAAATACAGCTCCACTTCCATCAGCCTTATCTTCAAGAGCCAGGCTCAGTGATGCTGATCCAGGATCTGTTGAGAAAGCTGGCTTCTTTGTCCCACATGCAGATTCGGGGACATAAAAACTCAGGAAGCTGGGGTTCTACATATGTCCCACAAGTACTCTATATTCACGGCATAATATAGTACCTCCATGTGTTATGATAATAATACTTTTGGTCATTAATCTTGTTTTCTTTAGTGCGATGTTTTATTCAGGACCTCCTATGCAAGCAATATGTCAGTCAAGTATTTATAAGAGAGTGGTGGGCAGAAGTACTGACCTACGTACAGGGCCTCAGAGCTTATGGGGTTAAATGTTGTGCGTTGTGGTGAATTATACTGTGTATGTTTCTCTCTCGCACATCCGCCCTGTCAATCACTCAGCAAGGTGTGTGGCGCGTGTTTGACATTCTGTGGGAGGCCAACAGCATTTATACAATAGGCCCAACCCCTCTGCTCATTGCCACCCAATGCAAATATACCTAACACAATCCGACAGCAATAGCGGCGAGGGAGGGGGCCGGGAGGAGTCAAGTCTTTAGGGTTAATGTGACAGTTTTCGCTCATTGTGCCAAACCAAGGCCAGCTTCACTACATTATAGACAAAAGCACTGTAACCAGATGACTTGCATACACATCCAGCAGGCCACACTAACACGGCTCATTCCAGGAATTCCTGAGGCTACAGCCTGCCTTTGAACCGGGAGCTGTGCCAAAGTGATGGAGAGGAGAAAAAAAAAAAAAAAAAAGAATGAGGAAAAAGGAGAACAGCGTCACTTATAACGAGACAGACGGGCGGCACCGTAGATAGGACTGAGATGAGCACAGTTTAGATGTTGCTGTAGAGACTCCGTACATACCAGGTCCTCAGGTTTAATACTCTCACTCACACTCACTCAACTCTACATAATATCTACATTATATAGAATTCACCCTTTCCTCCACTGCCTGTACCAGATCCCACTACTGCAGACTGAATGGGTGCAACGATTTCTTCTGGTTACTTCTATCATTTTAACTGTAGCCTGTTATTCTGGCTATTAAATCAAGCCTTTTGGTTTGTCTCGCTTCCTGGACTCTTAACCAGTGTTCACTTACTTTATGGTTAAGCTACATCGCCCACTACACTCCCTCTAGCCATTCTGATTTTTATTCAAACGTTTCATCCATGTTATGCACATCTAAGAATGCACTACAGTAGCACAGTTAAACTTATATACAGTTATAACTTAGGCTGCTGTGATTAGGGCCTGCATTGAAACGAACTTTACACTGAATTATCTTTAAAGTCATTTGCCATGTTTTTTATGGCTGTGTTGTCTGCAGATCAGAGACGCCAGGCAGGACAAGGAGTGCCCACCTAATGAGGGCTAAAATGTTAGCCCAATGAGATACACCTTGCACTTAGGAACGCTAACACACCTGAGTTTAGTTGCTCCCAGAAGCAAGTGCTGGATAGCAGTACTATTCGGTAAGGAAGATAAAGGTTACCAGGGACTGAAGATGACCTGCTGCCATTCTAAGTCACCCTAAGTCACTCTATGACAGTCTGGCATGACACCCCTGCAGTCTTTGGGAACGTTTCTGTGATTTTGAGGGCAGTCGGCCGAACGGTCTGTGTGCATGTAGTTCGGCATCGAGCAGCTGTCTGTGGCACTCGCTGAATGTCTGCAATCATGGCTGTTGGGTCACTTAGCGCATGTCGGAAAACCCATTGATTCTCTTTCTCTGTGGCTCGTGTAGATCTTACAGATCCTATGGTTGCCATCAGTGTGCTGGTAGTACCCGCCTGACCAGGAATACTGTAATATCATCCTGCTTGCCGGATCCTTATGACGCGACCCCTCTCAAACTCTTTCAACTGCTCAAACTTTCAAACTGTTCTCTGAGGCATACTTCACTTGCAAACTACTTCACTAACAACACAACAGCAAGAGCCAGAATGGACAGCATGCTTAACAGGAAGAACTTATATAGTCAGTCAGGTACAGCAATAAGGCTCATCCTTGCTTTTGTCACCAGAACAGTCAAACACTAAACTAGAATCATTTGCATGTCTCACAAAGTCAAACCTACCCACTAAGTTTCATTCCAGTTGGTTAATTCCTTCTGGGTCCAGCTATAAGCCAAACACGATTAGTGTGTGCGACTTATGGCTTATAAATTTGTCATCACTTATATGTAAAACTATTTTCACCCACAAACCTGCCCCACTTTTCAGCTTTAGTACTATTCTAATCCTAGCATAGAAAGCCTGCCAGATTGACTGTATGTAGCATGTGAACACTACAGGGAGCGCTACAACAAACCACACAACGCCTTGAGCCTAAAATGAAGCTGAAGATCAGCCAAAGCCAGCCTATCCTAGTTGGTGACTGACAGGTATCCTTGACACTACAAGGTCAGCTGTACCAACGTAGCAACACTTTTTGTGGTGTACACCCGAAAAGTAGACAATTTTTACAGAGCCACGCAAATTCGAGTGCGCTGCTCAGACTAGAAGAAAACTTCCCAGGTTCCTTGCACACTGCTCCATAAACAACAAAAAAGAAGCACGCTTGAGAGGGTCTGAAAAGGTGGCGTCTGAACGCCCCCATACAGCACCAGAGTGCTTGTTTTGAGCAGATGGTGCATTGAAAATAAAATTCCACTTTTTAAAAATCAACACAGTCAACCACAACACATACCATAAACTAAAACGCGTGTATCGCTTCACCCCTATTAGCAACCTCAGAGAATCCAGTGCAAAACTTTATGGCGTGTGGTTGGCAGGGATTTGCAGACATGCTTAGTTGGTTGTTGAGATCTCATCCCACCTTTCACTGCACACTTCTGTGTTCGTGGTACAGTGGGAAGATGGTGGGGATGAGAAAAGCTGTCTGTGAGGGAAAGAGAGAATATTTTTGGATGTAGTGAATCAGAGGAGTAGCCAGCCAGCCAGCCTAGACTATAAATACTCCTTTGAGAGCCATGTTTGGAGGCACACCATGTGACCAGCACATCTCAACATGTTAAATCCCAGCCTGAGTCTCCGGGCCCTGGCAGAGCACGAGTGAAGCAAAGATTAATGAATGCTCTCTAAATAAAGGGGGCGGCCCGGGCGCAGTCCAGGCTTGTGCTGCGTGGACGGTGATAGTTAACCCAGCTTTAGTCATCTTCACTTGTTTTGTAGAAAGGAGAAGAGCATTTGAGGAAATATAGTTGCAGTTATAAATAGTATGAAGCACTAACAGGAATACTGTAATTCCTAATCCAGTCTGGTGGTGCAGAAAATCTCTTGGTATTCGCCTTTGTGAGGCAAAACTCGAGCAAAAGATCCAGCAGGGTTAGAGACGGCCAATCTTTCTCACCACGGACACTGGACTATTGAGAAAGATGGAGCTGCGGGGGAAACGGGATACGGATCATTCCGGCTCCGTCCCACCCAAATCTCTCCTCCGATCCAGTAGGAGGAACTATAGCAAGCTCTGCTGGGAAAAAGCTTTACAGTGTTCTTATTGTCCAAGCTAGTCACCCACACGTGACCAAGCCCAACTCAATCCCTCCCATCCTGCAGGGACAAGAAGAGAAAGAATAAGGGCTGGTCGGGTGTGTGTGTGTGGGGGGGGGGCTTGTAGACCCGGCTGGGCGGATGTAGCATCATCGCTAGCTAAACCTCTGCAGCCTGAGTAGGAGGGAAACTGGAAGTGGACCAGGGGGATTGGTTTTGGGGGGGGGGGGTTGGGGAAGACTGGTTAGTGTGCAGACAGCGCAGCAGACCATCAACATCCTGCAGAGTCCCTTGACAGGATGAAGAATGATAACATCACCTCAGCTCGGCCTGAAGGCTGGACACAGGTCACATGACATTCAGAGGCAAATAAAACCAAGAGCTCAAATTAATTACAGCTACTTTAGAAAAACCTGGCATGGCAAAAATCCACACTGCTGCAGAGAGGTGTAGACTGCAAGCTCGTTATTCAGCACTTCATCTGAGGATCTATTAACCAGCAGCTACTATGAACTCCAGCTACAACAACAGCAACAGCAACACCTTCAAAGCACTTTATGAAGCTAAGTAGTTATGACAGTGATTAACTGAAGTGTGGAAACTTGGAGCCCAATTAGCTGAAGTCTTCATTTTTCATGTTGGAGCTTATTACTCTGGGACTACACTTAAATAAACAGTCCTAAATGGTTCTTGGCTTGGGAGTCTAGTGCTAGGGAAAACCTCTAACTGGTGTAGAACCATAACATAATTTTAAGGGTCTATAAAAGTCAGTTGTTTGGAGAATCGTCCACAGAGCTGTTCTTTAGAGGGAACCAAACATGGCTCTTCTATGACAATGGATCTTAAACCTCTAAACTTTCCAACCAACTCAGGACTCAAAAGGTGTAGAGGGTTTGCTTTAGAACTGTTACTCTATGGCATTGCACTGAAGATCTCCTTCTAGACCTTCCCCAACCCCTCACCTCTTTTTCTTCTCTTTCCTTTTTTGTGTGCAAGTTATGCCGATATCCGAGAAAGCAACCAAAGAGCCCCTTTGGAGTTTAAATGTTTAACTCAACCACACTGTACAAGCAGCCTTCAGGACGAGGCACATCCAGGACAAAGGTCAAGGCCAGCATTAGTCGTATCTATTTCGAGGCCTCTTCTCGATTGATTTAAGGCACTTCCAGTTTGGCTGGAAACTTGTTTTGCGTAGACTGGGGAGCCGTGAGGATATTCCCCTTGTGGCGGTCTGCAAGGAGGAAGAAACAGCAGGAAGCCGTTGCTGATTAGATTCCGTGATTCTGTTGCGTACACAAGTCTTTCATCGTGCTGACTCCCACTCACTTCCACCCAAACATGTGTAACTGTACATTCACATCACCTCAGCGTTCACTCACAGCTTCACCACAACCGACAGCCAAGGCAACAAAAGGTTCCATTAGATGCTGGGTAACTTGCATGTGTGCGCACACACGCACACACACTCTTATCTTTGTCTCTCAGTGTCAACGGACGCAACGCATCGCAGAGTACTGAACCCAGAGTGCTTTAAAGTGGTAGACGGGTTACAGCACAAGGAAAAATACGTACATGTAAACGTAAACAAGTTTAGGAAACACAAGACAAGCACGATTTCCACTCCCAACACCTCTCCCTCTGTTTTTCCTCACAGGCCCGTACACAGAGAATCTGAGGTGTCAGATCTCTACCTGATAATCTCACAGTGGCTGCCACTCTCAACACTTGGTTTAACCTGATTGTCTGTAGATTAGAAGAAGTAGTAGTCTGAAAGTCAGTGATGCCACAGGCTTTCATGGCATCCAAGACTGCAGCACTTTGTCCTCTCTCTCTTTCACCCCTTGGATAGGTGGGTAGAAGGGATCACTCCCTGGACCCAGTCATGCACCATGACGCTAGCTAACAGAAGCTAATAGAATTGTCAGTAAGCTCTCTCTTCTGTGTGTGTTAAGTGAAGATGTGTTAGCAGTTGGGTAAAAAAGTTGGAGCTTCATGACATGTCCTGGGGGAAGAATGTGCTAGAACTCATCCTCTCAGCTGGATGTCAGGTGATGGAGGGATACCTAGCTAGCAGGCAGATACTGGCAATGAGTAAACTGGGGGGGGGGGGAAGAAATCCCCTTCAAATGCTCTTCACAAAAAATCTTTTACAATTGCGGATACACTGAAGCACCTTTTACTGTGCAGCTTTGTATTCACCTTTAATTTATTGCACATAGGACTCTGTATTTGCCCTAACTTTAGCTTTTTTTTTTTTTTTTTTAAATCAGGTATCGCTTTCATACAACTTCAGAACTTGGGAAAATGCATTAGCTCCTCCCCTCTTTCAAAGCAATTGCTACTTTTGTTACACAGTCAAGTCACATTATTATGCCCACCAGCTAATATCCAGAACACCCATAAAGCAAACACAACGATTGGGGTGGTCCCATAGGTGCTCACTTGCCTTCAAATCAGCGGAATTAGGGGACCAGGGTAGTACTTGGAAGTCTTGGTCATGCTCTTCCAACCACTGTCAGACAATTATAGCCGTGTGACATGTCGCATTGTCTTGATGGAAGATCACATCCACCCCAGATAATCAGCATGTACGTGTAGATGTACGTGATCTGCAAGGATGGATTCATACCCAAGTTGGTTGACGGTGCCTTCAACGTGGATGAGGGAGTCCAGAGAATGCCACGAAGACTTCCTTTATGAGCAATGCGCTGCCACTGTCAACAGTAGGAAGTGACCTGAATGTGACTCGACTTTGCAGTAAAGCTGGTTTTTATGTCCAAAACGTCACAGGACTACACACTTCTCTGACAGCTCCAATATCTGTTCTTTCTGCATTACTTCTTGCTCTCCAGCTCATTCTAGGAATCTCGCTTCCAAACCACATTATTTGCCACCTCTTCCTATGGCTTCTTGCGCTACTGAATGCTTGTACTGGCTCTAATAAGTCATCCACATGGGAGGAATTTACATTTGATAATGTTGATCTGCTTTTCCTGACTGAAACAGGGCAACAGAACAGGCGATTTTCATGCTGAAGAAGCAGGCCACCCCACGTAACTGTAAATTGTTCCACAGTCTGGTTCTTTGTTCTACGTATTGATTTAATTTTAAGCATGTTCGGGGTCCTGGAAAGCTCATTATCATGTATTATTATTGTTATGCACTCTGTAAACTGCAGCCATTAGGAATGTGCTATAGAAACAGAATGTATTATTATTATAATTATTATAATTATTATTATAATAATTATTATTATTATTATTATTATTATTATTGAAATAAAAATACAGATTAAGTTTCAGGAAAAAACTAAAACAAAACTGCACCCCACTCTACAACAGACCACAGAGGCGGTGCGAAGCTTGTTTTCTTTTAACTCTTCATCCCCCGTGCGACCTGCTGGTATTTGCTTTCTCTCCACAGACAGTCAAACCGAAACTGCTCTCTGATCAGTCACTTTGGCTTCCTGTCAAATGTCAGAGAGGTGATGGGGCATACAGAGGGAAACCCCAATTTCCCCGGACATGAATGAGATATCAGGACTCCTCTACGTAACTTCCCTCTCAACATGCACGCAAAACAACCTGAAAATATCGGAAACTTGAAAGACGATGATCAAGATGGCTTTTCAGTCACACATCCTACCCGTTCCTGCCTATAAGTTAGGAAAAGGTGTAATGGGACCTGCAGTCATGAGCACTTAAAGTGAAGGTCATGAGGAAATCAGGTGTATACAATTTCCCCCCTAGCACAATTAACGTCACATCTGGGGTCTGAAATATGATTCTTTAGTTGTGCCCTGGAGCTGCGAGGCAGTGCTGAGTAGATACAGCATCTCTTATAGACTTAATTACGTGGTTTCTGACTCTGTAGTATATAAAGTATACTATAGTATACTGCAGCCACCATAAAGCCGCCCATGTCCACTCTGTGTTTAAATAGACACATTTCAGACACTAAACGTCAGTCAGACTTGTGACCCAAAAAGCTGCAGCCACAGTGTTGGGAGTGAAAAACGAGTAAAAGCATCTGGGTGCAAACGAGCAGGATGAGTGAGGAGATCCTCCACAGGAAATGCCAGACATTTCTCATTTAACGCTGCCACCGGGCCTAACTAAGGCAGCCTGTAGAGCCTGTAGGTCCAAGTTCAGTCAGAGAGTGAGCGGGCGAGCGGACAGGACATGCAGGTGACTCACGCACACTCTCACTCTGAGAGGAAGCAGTGACAGTAAACAGAAAAGGGGAGACAAAAAAAAAAAAAAAAAGAGGGAGGGGAAAAAACAGCCCGGTGCTGAGAATTCAGTGAACGTGTCTCTCAGCCTCTGCATCGCTCTCTTTCAAAGTGAGGTCACAGCGCTTTTATGCAGATGGGGTATTTTCCTCTCCCCCATGAACAGGACATTATTAAACGAACAGTAAGGATGAAAGAATGCTGAGTGTGCTGCAGGACTGGAGAAAAACAAGAATTTATAGATGTGAGGTCAGAGAACGGAAGAGCTCTTCAGCAAAGGAGGGATGCAAGTGCTTAAGAACGGAAAGAAAAATGGCCAGGCAGGTTTGGGACCTAATCCAACTTGTTTAAAACACTGCAAAGCCTGTGGCACTTCTAACAGCACACTGTCATCCTGCACAAGTGAATTAAAGGCAATCTCGGTGATGTACTCGTTGCACTTTTAAACAGCGATTTCTGCCACTGCGCACGCTTCGTCTGATTTGCAGATCCAGCCGCGACCCTAAGTGCTTTTATTGGAGCCAAATAAACAATATTTGTGTGTGTTTGAAGACTTTTTAATATAGGCAGATGGCAGGAAGCTAAAAATGTGCCAGATGAACAGGCAAAATAATAAGAATCCCTTCCCCCCAAATTGCTGTACTGTGGCCAGCTAACAGACCAAACCGAAACATGGAGCTGGCAGGGAAAAGTAGTTTTCAGTTCAAGGAAAGGGAGATGAAATAACAGAGTCATTGACTTCTTAAATAACAGGTGTTACAATAAGTTGTGTGTTCTGCATTTTCAATACCCATGAAAACAGAATGTCTTTGTTAACAATGAATGAGACTTCCAATAAATTAATGACAAAGAGCAGAAACATTCAGAAATAAAGACAATGTGTGATGTATACACACACACACACACACACACACACACACACACACACACACACACACACACACACTATATATATTTATTATATTATATATATACACATATTATATATATCAACTCCAGTCTTATTAACAGGTCAATGGTTATTGGGATACTAACACAGCCCCATGATTTCCTCATTCAAACATCATGAGAATACCAACCTGCTAGCCGACTACTTCTAACGGAACATGGCTAAAGTGCATCATAACTCCCTTAAACGTACATATGAGCAATGTCACTCCAGCAGCGGCACTAAATAAACAATCGATAATGCAGCAGTGTAAGAACAATGACGAACAGTAGAGCCCGAACCAGGCACATCCACAGTATGGTCATGCTGCCTGGTACACATAACCTACTATACTATATATACTGTAATGTGTTTCTGCTATATCGTCCCCGACAACAGCAGCATTGTCTGTGTGTGCTGTGGCTGCTCCAGCTTTTCTTAGCCAGTTAAACACCGGACAAAGCCTCTAGCAGAGGCCCACACGAGCCCCACTATGCCTGGCCAGGACGAGCAGTTCACCCATCATAAATACTTTTGTTCTCCCCCTGCAGCTGCAGCCAATCAGAGGCTTCGAACAGAAGGCAAGCATGGAGAGATTGGCCAGTGCAGCCTTGTAGCTCCACCCACTCAAAACCCCCTCCTCCCCAAACCAACCCAACAACAGCAGCAGTGTGCTGCTCGTTCTCTTTCACAGCCGCTCGCTCTCTTTTGCTCCGTTACACTCATCCTTCCGCTGGAGTTACGCTCCACTCTTTCCTTGCACTGGTCGGATGGTCTCATGAGTCACTCAGTCAGTCAGTCAATAACAGACAATAACAATGAAAAAGTATAGTCACAATAAATCACATCTATTGAATCAGTATAATTATCATTTAATTATCGTTTAACATTTTATTGCCATAAAAAAGACTTTTATTAGTTTATTAACTAACAGTTCATTTTCAAGTTAATTTTCATTTCATCAACCAGGACAGTCCGTCAGTCTGTAACTACATTTAGCTCCAAGTTATTCTGGATCATCACAAATATACAAATATCTCTCTCTATCTCTCGCTCTCTCTGCATGTATGCATTTTCTTTAAACAGACGGTTGATGAGACTGCTGAGAAACATACTGACAGTGCCGCAATCAAGCTGAGTTTTGTGGTTAAGCAGACACACACATACACATGCACGCACGCACAAAGCCCCCTGGGCCCCTTGCCTGGCAGGGCAGCGGTGGTGGGAGGTCATGCTGTGTCTTGGAGGAAGGAAATGCAGAGAGGCCCAAGCAGAGCATGCATGCTTTGCCCTAGCTCCCCTCTCCCCCTCTGTGTGTGTGTGTAGGTGTGTGTGTGTGTGTGGTGTGTGTACAGTTAAATGAGACTTCTCTCCTGACCTAGATTTTACTCTAAAAGTCAATTTAAAAGGTTAAAAAAATAAAAATAAAAACATCACTGTAGTGGAGCTTCTTCACGTCGGACACAACACAATGTGGTGCTTTGGCAAGGGTGAGGCTGTCATCGCTCATACCGATTCAGGCTCTCTTACTCACTCACTCACTCTTGCTCAATCTCTTTCTCTCTTCAGAAGGCAACAAAGAGAGGCCCCCTTTGCCAGAGAGATGTGTTAACAACAGACTGACAGAACAGAGCCATCAGAAGGCATGAGAAAGAGAGCAAGAGCGAGACATGCGAGTCACTATTCTCTTCTAAAACAGGTCGTACAGCACTGGGCTCTCTCTTTCCGTTTTCGCTCCCAGTTTTTGTCCAGTGGAGTCTAAATGAATAGGTTTTTGGTGGTGACCCTGCAGAAAGGAAGGGCCGAACAAACATCCATACTGACCGCATCTCTGCTTCGATGTAAGGGGGGAGGTGGGGTGGTGTGGGTGGGTTTTGGTCTCGTATTTCAGCGCCTTAATTATGGCGCACGCATCAATGCTCTGGAACATTGAACATTTAACGCTTTAACTGCCGTCACTCGCGAGCTCGCCTGATTTGATTTGTTGAAATAATCTAATCAAATCAAGATTTCTGCCGGGATGGGACAGCACGTAAAAAGAGATTCTGTAAGGGGTAATATAAATAACATGCATTATAAAATAAAAAAAAATAAAAAAGGGACATATACATGCATAAAAAATACATATTTACATAAAAAACAAAATAAATAAATAAATTATATATATATATATATATATATATATATATACACACACACACACACACACACACACACACATATACACACATATACATACATATACATACATATACACACACACACACACACACACACATATATATATATAAATATATATATATATATATATATATATATATATATATATATATATATATATATATATATATATATAAATAAATATATTTCATTGTATTTATATTTAAAATTAATTTACAAAATCCATTTTACCTACTTTTTTATTTAATCCAACCCCTATAACACTATTTTTTCCCATTTTAATTTCTTTCATGTTTAAGGATGCACTGATATGTAAACTGTGAGCTGAGCTGAGATTCTTCATGTACGTGTCTGCCCATGTCAATACAGATGCTAATACATAAACATTTATAAAATCTGGATCAGCATTAAAGAGAAATACAACATTTAATCAGACAAAGATACAACAACGCTCATTTGTACATACATGAGCAAAAGCAGATCAGCACGGCCTAAACACCCTGGTCTTTAAGGAATATTAGTGTAAATATCAGTTTCAAATATCAGCTCACCAGACAAAAATTAGTCACTTTGTGTGTTTAACTGCAGATGGCGCTGCATGAGGATGATGGGGCTATAAGTCCCTGTGGGGTGTGAATGACAGGATCCATAGACTGAGAAGAGATCCATATGATCCATGTCCCATATGTGGAAAATGGCTCCAAAGCAGGTGTTAATGATTGGCTAAAAGAGGTGACTGCATTTGGGCTTGCCAAAGACCATAGTGTGAAGGAAGTAGCTGAATCTGTAGGTGTATGAAAGTGTACAGTCATATGGGTCTATCACCAGTGACTACAATCCCATTATACAGCAAATCCTCCTCAGTATCTTGCCCAGAAAAAGCAATCCATCAAATCTGGCCAAATTGTACAATTATTAGATGGAAGAGTGTCTGGACATTGAACTCCGGTCCGAACTATGTGGCTACTACTGACTACAGAGTCACGTTACACAAAACTTCTGTTCAAGCCCAACACACGGTCAGGGCACAGGAGAGCTGAAAACAAGTCTGAAGTGTGACGTTACACATCTCAAAACGTGTCGCAGACAGCTCGCTGCCATATTAGTAATGCTACAGGACACATCTAACATAAGGGAGCACCCTTTGAGAGCCTGAAAGCCAAGTCCCTTGCAGCCACTGCAGCGAACTTTAGCAGCCCGCCTGCAACCAGCACCAAAGAAGCCGAATTCGCCAAAGACGACAAAACTTCAATTACTCATTTGTCTGGGTATTTGAATAACCCCCTGGGCTTTATATGTACAGAGAACAGTTTTTAGAAGTAGCTACAAAGATTCAGGTACTCTCCAAGTTCTGTTAAGTCCAGTTGGGGTGGATAAATTACAGCCTTTATTGTCCACGTTGGTTAAAAAAGGTAGTTTCCATATGGACAGATAGACAGGCGTTTTTGCTCTCCTGGCTGTTCTCAGTAAATCATCAGCATTTTCCTGATTGAGGTAGAGGAGTCATGTTACAGGATGACTCTACACGGCCATGCATGGCTGAACTGACCGTTAGTCTTACACACCTGCTCACACGGATACATACTCATGCTCTAGTTTGACCCAACAGGTTTGTACATACACATGTGCCCAATTCAGAGGTGGGTTTTAACTTGTATTTCCACATACTGATGTAAAATTAGAGCTGTACTTTCCTGAACACATTATAAGGAAGCTTGTATTAAATTTCTGATTTATTAATATATTAATATACAGAATCTTACTGATTGGTCACATGCATATATTTAAACTGTAGAATTTAATTTTGACCAAAAAGCAAAGAGGAACAGAACATTCTTCAGTTTCTACAAAGTATAAAGTGTAACCTAAAAATGACTTCAATTGGTTACAGGCAATTAAATTAGTTTTATGCAACTCAAAAAAATTATTTTGTCCTTTTTTTCGGCTGCCAAAACCTAAAAACCATTTGCTTTTAACAAATTGTAGTCATTTTTTGGGGTTGGCTTTTTTTTTGGCTTTTTACAGTGCATATTTCATTTTATACCACAATATACCAACATATACCACTACATACAATCAAATCACTATATTTAATCATTCAAAACACCATTACATAAGATCTTATATCAGCATATTCGAAGACATACCATCATATTCCCTTATATACTATTTTAACATCAGGTGTTTAGTTGGTCCACCCAAATATAAATAAGTAAATACTCTAAAGTGTTACACCCACATGAATTAGGTTTATTCAACCTAAAAAAGGACTCTGGACAAATGATTTTCATTCAAAGTATTTTTTTTTTTATTTTTTTTAAGTTGAGCAAATCTTGCGTAACTGTTTTTCACAAATTAACAGTCATTTTTAGGTTACATTCTTTGACATTGTAAGTATGTACATGTAGTAGGAAGTTCCACTGCAGGTAAAGTACTGAAGTAGTTTTAGTTTAGGCTTCTTAGTTAAGTTTTTGAGCTACTACTTTGTACACGTACGTAAAAGTTCTTCCACTTCTACATTGTTTTCCCGCCAATGACGCTTTTAGCTGAGCATTGGTTTAGATGAGCCTGTACACCACTGCCTACAGCACATGAAGAAAGGAAACAGGAGGGAAGACGCATGAGAGAACGCTTGTACAGAGACAAAGAGAGGAAAAAAAGAACAAAGAGTTGGTTTATATGACAGAATATCCCTCCTTTGCGCCTCATCCGTTTCTTCGATGGCATTAAGCCACCGTTTGCCAGCAAGCACGAGAGCAACCCGAAGAATTAGAGCAATCCTTCAAATCCCCGCTGACAGGCAAACACAAGAAGCCACGCAGCAGCCAGTTCTGAAAGTCAAACTGCCAAAAATACCTCTAAAAGCTCTAAAAAGAGCTCGGAAAAGCTCTAAAAAGCTCCAGGCTGCTTTTAGCCATCACTCAAGCACATCAAGGAGAGAAAAGAATGAGCAGAAGAGGACACATCCACCATTCTTCAAAACCAATCCATTCAGATATTAACAACCTTGTCTCATAGCTATACAGACAAAATCGGTCTAATAAAGTCCAGCCAAAGCGGCTTCTCGTGCTACTTTCTTAAGCTGAACGCAGAAGAATGCTGGTCTGAAGCTGTCCAAGACCTTGAGTGGTACCAGTTGTTTGAGGCCTTGAAAGGCACTAGAAACGGTAGAGGAATGACTGCCTGAGAATGCGCTCCAATAAAAACAGAATATTAGGTAAAATTCAAATATTCCTTTCAGTGGTGCCAACCGAGGAGAAATGTTGAATAAACAGTCAACACAGCTGAAATAACTAAGACAATACTGAGAAAGAGAGGGAAAGTAGAGCAAAACTAAATAAGGCTGCTCTCCCGGAGCACACCACGGCCTCCCTGTCCATCATCTCCGCCAGCTCTGCGGAATACTGTAATGACACGGAGGAGAAAGGTGTGCATAGGAAGAGAGGGAGGAAGAGAAATGAACAATGAGGAGGAAAAGATGCATGCATTTGTTTGTGCATACAGTCAGCATAATGACTTCATAGGGGCGGAAGGTTTCTAGATGCAGTAGGGATATAACAAAGCATCAGGAAAATGTGACGTGGTAATGCAGAAACTGGGTGATGGGGTGATGTGTGACTGCATTGAGGTTAAACTCCAACCTGTGTAAACAATCAGCACCAATCAACACTTCTCCTTTTGCTCTCCTGCTTCAACATCACTATAAAAGTCATGCAACAACAATCTTCCTTTATATAAATTCCTACCACCATTTGTTTCCAGTTCTCAGCAGTGTAGTGGTGAATATTGTTGGTGTCTCTGGGGAGTTAAGTCACTTGATAGGTAGCTAGGTTAGCCAGCATAATCAGACAAGATGATTATAAATGATGAGTCACTGGAAGAAATATTAATGGAAAACCTCATAATCCTCCACAAGGCTTACGGAAAAGGGCCCTACTTCTAGAAAAAGAGCCAATCAGCTCGCTGGTTACACCACAAAAGTGGAAGGGTCAATAATATTGTGACGCTAGTGGATTAAAACGACCCCTTCCAATAAATAAATAAATAAAAACATGTTTTCTTTGTGTTACTCAAACACTACAAATAATTAAGCTTCTGTCAGATTACATTAGTCATTTCAAACATGTGTCTGAATCAGTAGTACAAGTTTTGATTCTCTCTCTATTCGAATAGAAAGGTTTGCTGTTCCAAGGGCACCTGACAAAAGACAGACTTTCCTACAAGGACTTTGACATTAGGCCTTCATTCCCTCTCTTGAAGCCCTAACCTATAGAGGAGCTCATTAGGCTAAGCCTGCTCAGATAAAACCTCAATGACTCGATTCCTCTCAAATAATGAACAGTTGCGAAGCTTAAGTATAAACAAGCATGTTGACTCTATTCAATAAACCTACAAACAGAGGGCCCTTGAGGCTGTGCGAGTGCGAGGGTGTATTTAGCTCACTCCAAAATCAACTGTCTTTCGGATAATGGAGGGCAGAACATGTGGATGCTCTCTGCAAAAAAGACTGCTTTCTATTCAGCAAAGTAAAAGGGAAAAAATTCTCTCTCAAATATATATATAAATAAATAAAACACTGTAGCTTTTATTCGAAAAGCTGAAAGAGGCCAAATCTGATTTTTTGGTTACTGAGGTTAAGGTTAAGGTCAGATGGTGGAAAACATTTACACACACACATACACAGCTCCTATGCATGTAATAAACACCCCTCCTGGCTGCTCTGCAACCCACAGCTCTGCACACAGGACATGGCTGGAGGCTGGCGCTGAGCTCAGAGGGCCTGACTGACAGCTGGAGGCACCAGCATGCATCACACTCACTCACAATTAAGAGGGCTGGCTGGCTCGGCGCACTGAGCATCGCCTTGTCTTCCTGTGCAGAGCCTATTCCGCCCACATTACCCAGCATGCCAGGCAGGTGAAAAGGCTATAGGGGCTTTGTGATTAAAGCAATGAATCAAAAAAGAAAAACCTAATGTATACCATTTCAGTCCATCACCCAAAACATGTTTAGTGTCTGTTTAGTTTTGCACTGAAGCTACAAGGCAACAAATAATGGAAGCTTAAATCTCACCACTTGGCATCGTGCTAAATCCTCACTCTTGCAAGCCTAAATCTCTAATAGACTTGCTTATGTGGCTCCCGGGACCATATGACACACTGTATGACTGTGTGTGTTAGCCATAGACATGGACAAGCGTGCACTGCAGCGTTAAAACAAGTAGCAGCAGCTGCTGTCTGTGCTTTTGTGAGTTTAGCATGCGTTTGTCCATTTTTAACATGGCAAGTCAAATAGTGTCAGAAAGCACCCAAGCAAATCTGTTTGAGATTATGTGATGACCTATAAACGACCTCATTTTTCCTAGGAATTCCACACGCACACACCGGCAGCATCATGCTACAATCCGTCAATGTGTTTCTCACGCGTTTTGTTAACGCTGAATAACAGAAGCATTGTCACAGTCACACTGCTACACTGTCCTGATCCTGCGTTTACACGCTGTACACGTTACGCAATATGAAGAGCAGAGATTACAACTGCACGAGCTGGCAGGGCGAGCCAAGAGCAGTCGTCGCCATGGATTCTGCAGATTCATACCCCATAAAATGAGCTGAAGATGGGCCACGGATACACAGCCAGGCACGCACAGACTACATGATTATGTTACATCATATTATGGTGCATTAGCTGCAGGAAGAGAACAATCAGCCAGGCTAACGCCAAGCCAAGAAGGAGTTTAGGGCTGTAAAACGATCTCAGGTCAGCCCAGAGGCTTGGACAGGCTCTCCTCTGGGGACTCGGACAAGAGCTTTCTGCGGCTGACAAACCACTGGCTATTAGCTGGCCTGCAATTAACTGACCGGCTTTATTTTAGAGATGGAAAAGAAGAGAGAAGGAAAGCAACACATTTAAAAAGCTTTTATTTTGGATTGAATGCTGTCAGAAAACAAAGTAACCAGAGCAGGGAGTCTTCTGAGGACGAACATTATAGTGATGTAACGGAAGGGTGGGAATTTTGTACTAATTAAAATGTACATTTTTGATGAATAGGTAGATATGTGTGTTTGTGTGTGTACACACTTACACGCTTAATTTAGATTCACTACACTACCATTATTCAGTTAAGGGAATTATTTCTGCTTTGCAGTCAAAATAACTGACTGGTACATCATTTCAGTACGCTATAACTGATACAGACAGCCCTAGAAGGAATATGACACAGAGGCCACGCTGAGGACTGCAAGGGGTTAACAGGCGCTCTCTGTGCAGCCTGAGAATAAGGCGAATGGACAGGGTGATAAGATTACCAGTTATTCTGACGGTGAGGGATGCAACCGCAGCAGAAATGTGACAGTTGACAGGAGCACATGAGCCGGCTGACCACAGAGAGGCCCCTCAGCAGGCTGGCTGCTTCAACACACTTATACACACACCGCTAAAACCAAAAATCAAGTTTCACTCGGACTAAACACTTGTTTTCTTTCGCTTTTCCACTCTTACTGCTTCATAAGATTGCCTGTCTTAGTGTCACAAATAACCAGGACCAAAATCTTATTTGGTGCAAGCCCCCACATTCAACATATTTGACCTTTACAATGCCTAAAAATCTGTTTAAATATTTAATCAAATATTTTTGCTCCTCAACACAACAACACATGTGCCTAGATATTCAGTATTCTTCCTAAAAACCAAACAATCCTATATATTCTACACGTTCCCTACCAAAAAATAAATAAATAAATTGCTTGCATAGCCACCTTTTTTCGCTTCAAACATGTTCATGGTCAAACATGTCCATGCTGTGCATATCTGAAATTGCTTCTCCTTAAACACAAAACATGTCAATATCCAACAGGGCTAACACCTAACAAAATGATCACAAACCTACAATATTTGTAAATGATTATTTAGTTTAAGTTTAGATTTAGATTTAAGTTAAACAGGAGAAGGAAGGGAAAAAACAAAATTACTTTTTCAAATTACTTTTCCTGATGCACACTAACTTCTAACTTGTCTACGGTGGCTAACATACCAGTCAGGAAACTCTCCTCAGAATCGTGCCAGGGAAGGCATCCACCAAATCTGGCCCAACTTCGCAATTCTTTGAGGCAAGAGTGTCTGAACACTGATGTGGCCTACATCTAGAAACTTGTCCAGTACATGCCAAATCCAATCACAGCTGTTACTGGTGTTTGTAGAGGTATTGCAAGCTATTAGGTACGTTTCAGAGGGGACTCATTTGTGTGTCCGGTGAGTTTAATAAGGACTGCACACAGACACCTGCTATGACATAGTTTAAGACAGATACCAATTCAAGAATCGATTAAGGGAAAAGTATAAAAAGCACATCTAATTCAGCCGCAGATGAATATCGGTTAGCAGCTTCAAAGCCGACTCCTAGTGTATTCATGGTGACAAGTGGAATTAAATTAATGGATTGCAGTGCGATTACATTCTCCCATTACACATCACTTATCACGGAGCTGAGCTAAAATCTATACTTTATTGAGAGAGTAGACAGTCACGCTTTATGCTTCTACTATTCATCAAAATCGAACACACACACACACACACACACACACACACGCTCCATTAGTATATTAAATTAAAGTAATCCCTTTTTACTATGTACCCTATGTAGAGAGAAGGAAGGAACCCATATCGAACCCCACAATAATAGATCCGGCACAAACACGCCTGTAAATATCAGTTTAGAGACATTTTGGCTGCAGTTGACTCATACATACCTGTACCTGCACTTTGGGCCACAGACACATGGCTTCTAAATCAAGTATGCCCATGTCAGCCTTGAGCTGAACCTGTGCGGACTGCACAGACTAGGCCGCGCGGGCTATCCACACAAAGCCAGGTGTTAGACCCCCTCTTGAGACTTTCTATGAACAAAAATAAACCAATCTCTAGCGCAGAGCTGCCAAATCCTAGCAATTAAGAAATTATTTTCACCTCATGGGTCAGATCACCATTTCCCTAACCGCAGCCTTTCAGCAGAGGGGCCCAGAGAAGGGGCCCAGACAGAAGCTGTTCCACACAGACAAAACACTAGCACTGCGATTACTATTGCTACATACTGTGCAATGCCTCACAACTCATTAAAGCACATTACCTGGTTTTGCCAATCTGAGGCAGCTAATTATTGATGCACTCATTTGGACAGGATGGTCAGGGCACATAGTAAAAAGAACATTGGATACAAGCCTTATTAGCATATTTCAGCTTTCTGCCAGACTAGCAGTGCAAAGCCTGATAACAATAAACAACACATTGTGTGACTCCAACACACAGACATACTAAAGCACCTGTGAAGCGTAGTGAGAATAGTCAGATGGAAATTGTAAATAAATAACATTTCTCGCACTTGTATTCATACTCTCTCTCTTACACATGTGCACATACAGCGAACACTATGCATTAGACAGATACATGCTGGGGAGGAGGTGAGAACTTAGCGCTATTCTCTTCACACTCTGCCTCGCTGAGCGGCGCTACACATGCAGCAGATAAACGTTTGCTTACACACAGCCACCTTTAGGCCACGCGAGTCGACACTTTGATCGTGTGAAGGCGTTTTGGTAAAGCTTTGTTACTGTAGCAGAGCAGCATCAGGTGCTCAGGTTTTTGTTATGTTGTCATTAAGATGAATATATACAAATAGCCCCTGTCCTGATTGGCTGTCCTGCATTGTGACTCATTCGAAGAGCATTGAAAAGGCTTGATCACCTCCGCCGGTGTGTGCTGGAGCTACAGTGCTGCTTATGGTGACTTGCGCCAATCTGACACCAAATTACTTTTCCCTGACGCACACAAACTTCTAACTTTGGAATGAAGTCATGAGAGTTTCGCTAGAGTTGCACCAAGCACCCGTCATTATGATCATATGGTGTAACTTACAGGACTTACAGGATAGCTGTGTATAGTTATGGCAACCATGTTTGGGTTTTGGGTCACCTAAATAGTGACACGGGAAGCCCTATTAGTCATTTCCAGTTACCAACCACATGTGCCAAATGAAAAGAGAAATCACCATTGTATTACAGTAGCTAGCTGCAGGGTCGTGGGCGTAAGCACAACAGCTGAGATCCCTGTAGCGTATATGCCGTCAGGTGGAACGGACTCGTGACGCACCACTTTCCATCAACCTTCAAATTTCTGCTTTAGCAAAATTATAGTTTTTTCACTTCATCCTAGCATAACACTCTGTTCTCAATGTTTGGGTGTTTTCCGATTTTCAGGCTCTTCCGAACAAGTTTGTTTTTTTGTTTGCACTAGTTATATGTGTATGGTGAGCGAAAGGTATGTTGTAAAGCTTGTTTACTTACATGCATACAAATTAATTTATTCCACCGCTGGTTCATGTGTTTTCCAAGATATAAACCCTTTAAGGCAGTGTACAGTCCAATACTGGTCAGAGTAAGACAGTACTATAAAGTCAACAGTGCAAAGTCTATTATAGCAACTATATAAGTTCTGAGGAGATTTATGGCTTAGAGTGTTATCTTTCACAGCTTATGCATTTACAGTAACAGCGTACATCTTACCTTCTGAAAGAGTTTTCCTTCTGCATGCATTCTAGCACCGCTTTAAAGCTCCCGTCACTGAGACTTTCCACAGGAAGACACTGGCTGAGAAGCTCATCTCCTCAGACACTAACACACACACCAAAACTCACTGCAAGTAAATGTGAGACTGTGACTAATTTTTGACACTCGGGCGAAATATTCAGACGAATTCATTACGGCATCCGCTTTGGCTAAATTACCAGCTTCCAAAAGAAAGAATGACTAAAATGTGTAACTTTCTACCTTTCTTTCTAAACGCTAAAATAGTCTTACTGGAAAACCAACTGCTCATGTCAGCAGAAGCACAAACCTGCTTCACGGCACATTCGTTTATGGGGTCATTTTAGGCTTACCCTAAAGTTGAGGCGCACTGAGACAGACATAGGTTTTTAGGTTTTTTTTAGGGACATGTGATTTTTCTCTCAATGCTTCTCTCAAAACAAAAAACAAAGCCTAGTCCATATCAGATTTGTAACAGCAGTAGTACTGGGTTCATTAACTTTAATAAAGCTAATTTACATACATCATCTGTGAGAAGATACCATTATACCAAATTATATCAGCACTCCACAGCACTAAAGAGACAGGATGAAGAAGTGAGTGGAAACTGACAGCTCAATGCATTTTCAAACAAGCACTAAAGAAAACTCAGCATACTCAGCATCAGGCGCTTGGATCAATACTGGCTCAGGGGCTTAGTGCTGCACACCCACCAAGAAAAACAGAGCATTGAACACACCATATTCCAGCACTTTTCAACCAAATCTCCATAAACCACATCTCTAGCATATGGTCGAACAATAACTTCAATACATTTCTCTGCACTTGTGGTGGGGGTGGGTGCCCTGATCCATAAATTAAAAAAAATTATACAAACATATTTTAGTAATTATTTTATTTTGGTAAAATCCATGTTCACTGTAACATATTCCCCTTGACTGAATGGTGTTTACTTGGTAAAATATTAATGTTAAATAATTAAAACAAGCTTTTTTTTGTTTATTCACTACATATATTGTTTACTCAAGTTCAAGTGGTTTTATTTGTCATTTCAACCATATACAGTGATGTACAGTACACAGTTAAACGAAATAATGTTCCTTCAGGACCAAGGTGCAACATAGAACAATAGACTACACAAGTAAAAGTGTGCAAGACAATATACTATAAATATACGGTTAAATAATTAACAGTAAGAACCATGTTTAACAGCCCACTTAAATATAAAACATAATTTTAGTGTAAAACAGTTCAAAGCAGAGCGGTACAGTATACAGATAAACCTGTGGCGAGTTCAAACACTGTATCTGCGAGCATCAGACTCAGACTGCCTGTTTTCGTTAGATTCTATATACCGAGTTAAATTCATGGGTTTAGTATGTACTCATATGTGCAGTTGCCCTAAAATCAAACAGGCAATAGAAGCCAATGGGCAGTTGGAGTTATCTGGGTTTATTGTTCTTTTACAAAGTGGCCAAAAATTATGCTGATCGCCTGTAAACGTGAGAGAGAGAGATCAAACTGAGAAATGCTGAGGAAATCCTCTAAGGTTAACCTGCACTAGCAAGAGAAACACAAGACAAGAACAGCTCGAGAGCCAGCTAAATGCCTGCGGTTTGCAAAATCCAACATTTAATAAATGGCCAATTATACGCTTTTGTTTTTTGCGCGTCTCCCAAAAGCAGCAGCACATTTGTCGAGTAGCTGATTCATGACGGAGCAGCCAAGATACTCTTCCCATCCAAAAAAACAGCCAGAGCTCATTATGGCCTCTCAGCGCCAGCCAAGCACCACTATTTTCAGACCCTCAAGTGCAGACTCAGAGAGAGAGAGAGACAGAGAGAGAGACAGAGTGTGTGTGTGTGTGTGTGTGTGTGTGGCACCATGATGGTTGCTATGACAACATAGTGGCTAGGCCCCTCTTTGTGTGTGTGTGTGTGTGTGTGTGTGTGTGTGTTTTTTTGGTGGGTCACTATAGTAACAGTCTTTAGGAGGTATTAAATTATGTGTACTCACCTAAAGCGATGATTTGTTCAGCTTTCATTACTATATGTCTGTCTGTCTCACTGGTACTAAATACCTCATAGCAGCTCCTTCAGAAACTTCATGGTAAAGCCTGGTGAGCATGCGTGTGCGCGCAAGGTTTGCTCCTGAATCTGCGGCTTCCCTAAAGTTAGCAGCGCTGTAAAACCTGAAGTCTGGGCTTTTCAGAGCTCTAAGTGCCTCATTAGTCAAAATGACTGAAACTCTAGCCGGCTCAGGACACCAGCGATATTATCTACGTCCTGTCGACTTTGTCTTTGATTGTCAAAGGGGGTTTGGGGCCGAGCCCTGGAGGGCTGTTACACGAGAGTTTACCTCAGACACGACTTTACAATCTGCCGTCTCCAGCATGAACAGTTCCTGTCCGTTTAGGTAACCAGGTGCTCTTAAAGAAACTACTGTGCGCGCCTTCTCAAGCACTGTTATCACGCTATTGTGGTAACAGTATTGATGAACAGTCAGCTAGGAGAATCATACACCTGTAATCATTCAGGAAAATTTAGGCAAGCAAGGCACTGTATTCTTTTACCCTATGCTCAACTACACGGATCATTGAAGGCCATATCTACAGTCATTAGATATATGTCAGATGTGGTATAAATCTGTAGCAGGCGCATGAATAGCCAATTAAGATCCACAATGCAGTTACCAGCTGATATTAATTGGAGGCAGATAACCCCACCCCCTTACACACACACTGGTTGCTGTTCAAAGAAAAACAAGCATCTCCAAAATGGTAGCTTTACAGTAGAGGCCAAAAACCTAATTTAATTTTAATTAAGTCAATAGAACCAGACATTTTTCCCAGCCGATTTTGGGCCATCTCAGGATATTCATCATGAAATGTTCAAACAGTGTAAACAGCAGCTGCTGTGTTCAAATGACGCATTAAAGTAAAAATCAACAAAAACAATGTGCGATGATGTATGTACTGCCTTCACTGAGGAACACATTACTAGCCACTTTCAGACATATTACTGTGGTTCCCACAGGTTACCTTACAGCAGAGATCTGGAGGATAGACTACAGAACAAAACGTGCATCCACCAAAAATAAATAAATATATAAAATAAAAAAAAAATCAATACATTTTACCTATCAATTTCACAGTCATCAACAGTAATCATTGATAAATTGATCGGTGACCCCAGCCTGGGAGTAAGCGAGCAGTTGGAGAGGAAGAGCTGGAGGAGAAAAGTTCACATGCTTAAAAGGCCCAGCTGCATCAGCTAGAAACAGGGAAAGCTTCCAAAGTTTCCTTTGGCCCAATAAAGCAAAACAACAGAAAAAAAAGAAAGAAAAAAAAGAAAAGAGGGGGGGAAGGAACGAGAGCACCAGGCAAGCAGAGAATAACCATCGAGCACACATGTGTCCACAGAGTCAGATCTGCAGCCAAACAGATGATTAATACTGTATACACAACTCTCTCTCTCTCTCTCTTTCTCTCGTTCACACACAACGTAAATATCCCAGCGCTGAAAGCAGTGGCGATTCCTGCCGTGTTGGCGTCTCTGAGGCGACATTTGCAGATTGTCAGCTGATCTATGATTGACATTCTCATGGAGGTTCTGAGAACATGCTCCGCAAAAGAGGAAAATCATCACAATTTCAGTTTCTTGCTCCTCAATGCTGCTCCTTATGCAGCCAAAACCTGCTCACACAGTGCTCACACACCAGACGATGGCAAAACAAAGCAGCTCCAAGCCAAATAACATATACCTGCTGACGGGGTAAAAACCAAGGCCGACGTCACAGCAGCACTATCTAAGTGTAGTGTAATTTTTACTTTTCACACATGACATAGTTTATTATCTAAATTATTTATTTTGCTAGATATCCTGATTCAAACACACATAGAACATCTGTGATTTGTCAGTATGTCCACATCACACAGGAAACCCTTGATTCATTACAGCACTTATTTAAAAACTGTAGGATTTTACAATGCGTCCGTTTCTGTGGTTTGCCCACTTTGTACAATTATAATAATAATAATAATAATAATAATAATAATAATAATAATAATAATAATGTGACATAACACGGTAAAACATATCAAACAAGTGCCAGATATTGCATTCTTGATATTATGGTACACAATTAAGTTTATTCACCATGTGCACTGCAGAACTGGAGTGGTACAGCATACTGTCTGGTTATCATCACCAACAGTAAACAACATATAGCGCAACCCTAGTTAATACATGGCAAATAAACTCTGTTCGGACTCTGACAACACTAGACAAAGCACTTTTTCCCCCTCAGCGTCCCCTGGGCCTGAAAGAGGCCCTATCTGCCCTGGCCTCTGTTTCACTGCACTCGAACAATAGCAGCCACATGGCACTCAGTGAACAGGCGTACACGCACACACAGAGCTGCAGACACGTACTGAGCGCACTCACTACAGCCTGAGAGCATAGCTTAGACATTAACTTCATCAAGGGGCAATTTCTGGCCCCCAGATTTGATTTTCAGGTCCAGGTTTGAGCTTTATAAGGGGATCTGTTTACCTAATGTGCTGCTCAGCTGGAATGTTCCCCACTGATGAACAGTTATTTAAGCAAAACGTGTTTTCTGCATCTCTGCATTGTCACCTGGTGACTCAGTGGCAAAGAGTTGCTCTATATGATCTGTGACCTAAGGAAGCCAGGTTAGCTTACACTTACGTACACAGACGCTCTTATCCAGAGTCAATTACAGTTCGATCATTTCTTACACAGGTAAGTAAAGGCAGTTCTAGGAGTCTTGCCCAATGACGCTTATTGGTGTAGGGTCCAATGAATGCCCAGGTAGGTGACTGAAACCCAGTCTACAGTGTGGGAGGTGGAGGAGTTACCCATTGCACTATTCCAACCAACCTGCATTAAAGGGCTTGTATCATGAAAGGGCCAATTTCCCTAATTTGTTTCAAAAGAGAGCTCACATATCTCATTTCAGTTTTAAATGTGCGGTAACAAAAACTGCTTGTTTTATTCCAAGAAATGAAGAGAATTTGAGGAAATGCTCCTGTAAAATGAACACCTTGTTTGGTAAACAGAACCACATGAAAACATACTCATGGAATACACAGAATTTGGGCACTTTAATGAAATAGAATAAGGGCCCTTTAATGAAATAGAATAAGGGCCCTTTAATGAAATAGAATAAGGGCCCTTTAAGTTGAGACAGTAAATCATTTCTCTTTTACACTGGGGTGTTTACTGCACTGGTTTGCCTGCCCTGTGTATATTGTATTGTTGTTTTGCACTTGTGTCCGTATGCTTCATTTCACTGTGTACTTGTATAAACCTGAATAACAAAAACACAGCTTGAACTTCAGGTTTCAGCTCCTCAGTTAGCCAGCAGCATATACAATCACATAGATATTTGCTTTTGGTAGCGCCAGATAGACCCACTAGACTATAAATACATATTTATGATTCTTCTTATTTATAATTCATCATAAAAACGATGATGTCTGTTTTATCTTGTTAAAATGCACACTGACTGAACAAACACACTTCTCAACTGCTAGACTTGAAAAAGCTCTGTCCACTGACGTGTCTGCAACTAATGATTGGACTTGTCGACTTTCAGGGGGGCAGCCCGATTAGCTCCAGACCAATGTTAGCGTTATGTAGTAAAACATAGCATAAATTCATTTGGATGGATGGGATTTCTATCCAGCCTGTTGTAACAAAAGAGTGAATTCTGCATTCTCATTAGCAGTAAAGTGACTCAGTTTGAGGCTATACAGCTACACAAAGGAACTGAAAGAAGTGTGCGTGTGTGTGTGGGGGGGGTGACCAGCCATTCGTGGCACAGTAACAGCATGCAAACTCAATAATACTGCGGCATTACGTGTCTGTAATGGGGATTAATATTGAGAAGGCTGTTTCTATATGCGCAACATTTCCAATCCCAGTGCCCGAAATAGAGTTAGCAGCACAAGAGAGGATTCTGAGAGAAAAGAATGAGAGGATTGGAAGAGGGGAAGAAAAAAAAAATAAAATAAAAAATAAAACAACACTTTAAACAACTGTGCTTTCCAATAGAGTCGGCCGAAACCTGATTAGGCAGCATGTTATGCTACACCAGCAGCTCAAACACATTCTTTAAATGCCCTCAAAACTCTGTGTGCAGGAACAAGCTATTTAAATCCAAACCAGAGAGAAACTCACATTGTTTATTCAGCGTATAACACTGCAGCCAGGATGGCCCACACACAGACACACACGCGCTGTTCCTGCTGCCTCGGCCGTCCCATTCCCCGTCTTTCTTCAGGCCCAGAAGGGAAGGGGAGGTCAAACAAGCTGTCAAGTACTGAATTAAAATAAAATGAACTGATTACAGTTTACTTTCCTGATCAATCAGCAGTTGTTATCCTGCATGCTTGAAGCTATTCTCCTCTCCTACAATAGAAAACAGCAGTCTGGTGCTGCGCTAACCAATTGGTATGCATTTTTTGATCCCGTAGTGATTTAATGTCTGTTCTAACGAGAGCTTTTTGATCATTCCAAGTTTTCCCCCTCAAGTAAGGCATTTCAAAGGGCTCTGCATTGTTTATTACAGTACCACATTAGCCTGCTTTTGTCTTAAACACAAGAACAACTGATTAAACAGTCAAAATAAGATGCACCAAATGTTTAAGACTTTTTAGAGCAGCACTGAGTAGCCTTAACTGTAATGATACAAAACTATGAATCTCATGAGATGGTGAGTAGCACTCAGCAGCAATAAGCTCGCTGTACACCTTATACAGTCAGCCTTTCTACATCAATGAAAAAGAGGAAAATGGAATTCTCCTCAGATTGCGTCTTATCAGCTCTTAGTACAGCCCTCACATTCTTGACTGTAAAGCCAGAGCGTGCATCAAAGCCGTGCCGCACCTCGTTTTATGTCAGTGGAGCAAACTCCTGACGTTGCGCGAGCACATCCGCATACGTAGCCTGCTCTCGCCTGTGTGAGTGTGTGTATGTGTGCGTGCGTGTGTGTGTCTACTCTCCAGCACAGTCACACACCGCCTAGGGAACTATGCTCTCCCGTGCACGGTGGAGTGAGTGCAGAGGCAGAGAAGTCAAAGGTTGCATTGCATAATTTGCCCAGCAGTGACAACAGCCACTAAGACAAAAGCAGAGCAGCTACAGAGCGGCCAGCTCTCAGAGCCGCTCGCTATGGAACTTCCACCGTGACGCAGGAGAGTGGAACTGCCAAGAAGGGAAAAAAAAGGAAGGAAGAAAGAAAAAGAAGAAAGGGAAGAGCCAGATGAGAGACAAAATAAAAAGCAGAAATAAATATATAAACTTATTAAAGCGGACACGTTGCCAGCTTGCTGCCTTCCGAGAGATTTGGTGCAGCTACTCGCTGGAGCACAGCCAGCGTTTGCTCACTCACACTCACTTGTGTTTTACACCCACTTTGGCAGCAAAACTAAAGCATAAAGAATTTAAAAATGGTACTTCTCTTTTGCTTACAATAAAACACTCATATAACCTACTCTAACGCCTAACAGACGATAAAAAAACATGAATAAAAACAATATCACCTTACAATCATTAAAAACTCCTTAGCATAAAATAAAACACGGTTTATCTCCATTTCAGTCCTTTTAAAGTCAATTATTTCAATAAAAAAAAGGCAATTTTTAAAGTCAATTAGAAATCTACAATTGACTGGTTTTACTTGTTGTTAGGTCAACCAGATCAACACTGCTCTGATTGGGCTATTAGCCAAATAACTAAATGATCCACGGGCTGCATATAAACAGGGCTAAAGTGTAGTAACTTTAGCCGTGTCTAAAACATCTCCTGATCACTGTGATGCCCCCTCTAACCATATAACCACCAACCCTACCAACGCTCAAAAAAAAACAAGATACAATTTTCACCCAAAAATCTGATCTTGCCTTTAAGATAGGAATTGGCATAACACTGATTAAAGGCCCTATGTCCTATATCTGAAACACTGAAAGGCTTTTTTTGTAGGCAAGGCTGAAAAACACCATGAATGAACAGGACCCAGGCCAGAAACATACTCAAGTATGTGAATGCAAGTGACCACACCTGGCCAACACATTGCAAACATACCGCCCTTCTGTACAAACCCACCATATGTACTTACTGTGGCGGTTAAGGCATTAAGCACTCAAGACGGCAATGGAGGGCAACAGGAGGGCAATGGGGGACAAATCAGAGCAGGATGGCTGCTGTGGACGTTACTCCTACTAAACCTGGACAGTTCAGGAGACTGATTTGCTTGATGGTTCTGAAAAGGTGTTAATAAATGATGTGTGCTGATGTGTACGTACACAAACCATTAATACATGAGACTCAACTGTCTCAACACTGGTGGTATAAAAGACCCTGGACAGGCCTGGACGATCAGAGAACCACCTTGTGTTGCATATGGATTGCATCATGAAAAGTTTTCAATCACAACAGCACTCAAAACTGTCTGCGTTGCTGTGTCCCTTCTTGTCCACACCAGGGAAGTGTTCCTGGCCTAAAACTGCTGTAAGCAGAACAGTTGTTTTTGTGACATCACAAAAGAAGCAAAAAACATGCCGTTTCGGCAGGTTAGTTCCAGTGCTGAGTTTACTTACTAGGCTACACCAAACTGTCCTCAATAAGAGAAGCTCCTGCTTTTCCATGATAGAGACCCTTTAAAAACACTATAAGAGTAAAGTTTAAGTCTGTGTTGAGGCCAAAAACCTTCTCCGCAGACTAAGAGCAAAGCGCTTTTAGTGAGAAAGGGGTCAGGCTCAGCTCATGTGAGTGAAATGAACTCGGATTGAACAGAGTCTGTATCGCCAGGCCTTTACAATAGCAGGCCTCCTGAGGTTTGATCCATGAATTTTGCCATGTCACACCCTTTAAAAAAATACACGTCTTTAAAAAGACCATTTGCATTAAAACAGAGGGTTAAATGAAGCACACAGAGCTGAGGGGCAGGCACTGGCACACACACACACACACAAGCTTGCAGCTTTCTCTTCACAAATGGTCAGAGTGCTTGCATTTACATTGTAAAGACGAGGGGGGGGGGGGGTCACAAGGGGGCTTTGGCCCTGCTCTCTATTTTTGTTTCCTCTTTTTGTGTCTCACACACACACACAGCAGTGGATTTTTCAACTTGGCCCTCATCAGTTGTGCGCCTGATGAAACAAACACTGACAGCTCCTTTACATTTCCAAAGGCCCCTGCAGCAGCTGTGCTCGTCCCACCACACGAGCACACACACACGCTCGCTTGTGAATCAGAGCCTGACCCCATCTGAGGAGAGAGAGAGAGAGAGAGAGAGAGAGAGAGAGAGAGAGAGAGAGAGAGAGAGAGAGAGAGAGAGAGAGAGAGAGAGAGAGGAAGACAGAGGAAACAAGAGAACGTAGAGAGAGAATTTCAGACAAAATCGACAAAAAGAGAAAATAGAGAGAGAGAAAATAGAGAGAGAGAGAGAGAGAGAGAGAGAGAGAGAAAAAAGTTGAAAAACAAAGAAAAAGTGGAGGTTAGAGAAAGAGTGGTGAGAGGAGGAGACCATGGGAGAAAGAGAAAGGCAAAACAGAGAGTAGGAGAGAAATAAAGGGTATAGAGAATGTGATGTACAGAAAGAGAGGAAGGATAGAGAGGAAAAGAGAGAATGAGGAAAACCAGTGAGGGAGGCAAAATGGAGAACAAGAGAAAGGAGAGCACACAAAAGCTGCAAAAAATAAGAATTCGTAGAGAGAGAAGAGAGTGGGAAAAATAAGAGAAAGCAGACAAAAGAGAGGGAGAGAAACAGATGGAAGGGAGAGAGAAAGGAAGATGCATAAAGAGAGAAAATAGAGTGTGAAAAGAAGAACAGATAAAAGGAGAAACAAAGAGAGGAAGAGAGAAAAAGAAGGTGGGAGGGAGAGCAGGAGAAAGAGAAAGAAAGTAAAGCACACACACACACACGCCATGTGTAGCCCCTGGTCCCCCCTGAACCGTGTGCCATGTTCACTTGGACAGAACAAGAACACAAATGAGCACTGCGACTGCATTCATTAGCCGAGGCCCCGACTCCGGAGCGGCGCAACTCTTCCATTTAAAATATCCGTCAAAAATAATTACTCAGAGACACCGCCTCGCCGAGGGTGCTCGTCAGCGCGGCCTCGTCAGGATGGCCTCGTCAACCATTAAAGGAGGTCATTCTGAAAGCAGATGTGGGAAGAAGTGCTCTCGCCAACTTTCTTCTCCTTTTAACGTGCAAGTCTATTAGAGGGGGAACAGTACATACAGGACACACACAGCCAGTTGAGCTGCACCTCAACAAAATACACCTCAGACACCCAAACCCCTGGAACCCAAGCATGGGTGCGAGAACATGAGCCCCGCTCCTTCTCCACCTACTTCACTCTGACTACAGTCTTTAATTTTGATTAATGACAGTCGTTTCTGCTGCTGATGGGCTGTGTGAGAGAATCTCAGAGTGGACAGAGGCATATCAGGAACACAGGTTTGCATGTCCATATTCCGTTGATGCTTGAACATTCTTAAATGGAAATCCCAGTCCGTAAACAGTGTCATACAAAGTGACAAACTGTGAATTGTTGAATCTCTGGTTTCATTACAGTGGTGGAAACCAGGCGTCTCCATGTCTACAACACTGATACAGACATTTTATCTAAACCACCAGTGAACCTACACATGTCTGCTAAGTTCGTATATGGAATACGGAAGATGGTAAACCTGGAAAAGGTTTCTTTGGGGACTGTTTTGCCTCACATTCCTCTTCATGTGTCCCTCTGCCATGAACAGACTGAAATAAATGAATTAAAATACGTATTTTAATTTATTTTAAACCTCCTCACACAAACTACATCCAGACATTTCATATAACAACTTTCTGCGAAGGAGCTTCTAGAGTTGGACGTCTGATTCTGTTAACCACCATAGCACAGTGTTCTACACCAAACCCACTCTGAGCGACCATTCAGTTATGTAATAACCGATGGACCAATCAGTCGAGAGTATCTTTCTTGTTTGATGATCCCCCGATTTTATTTACACTGTATTCCCTTTTCTTTTCCTGCAGATGAATTTTAATAACATTCATAGCACGTCAGATGTGGGGAAGCGGTGGGAGACTGTGGGGAGGGGGTGGCGGGGGGGTGACAAACAACTTGCACGCTTGTTCCATGGGATATGGTTAAGCCAAGCATGTATAATTGTCTTACGCTAATTAAGGGGAGGTTAAATTAGAAGGGCCAAGAGTTGTGCAGCGAGTGCAGGCCCCTGGGACGGCTCCTCCAGGTTGTTTTTGTTGTTCGCCTGGTTTAGTCGGGCCAGATTTCAACCACAGCTGCCTGTGCAGCGCAGACATGACGGCAGTGAGCATTCTCTGCACGGTTCTGCGTTATATTCCCACACCTGGGCAAAGCTAATTACTCCCAATCCTAATATTCACAATGCTATTAGTAATGACAACTTTGAACAAGCAATAAGTCACAACAAGACTCTGAAGACTCAGGTACGGATGACCTGCTTATCTGGGTGTTGGGTGTTATATATATATGCAGTCCATGTGGCCTAGAACAAAAATTGCTCTAGACTCATGGCGTGTTCTTGAAGCGCAGAACTGTTTGTAGCTTTGCGTTCTTAAGTTCTGTCCTGACCTATGAACAAATCCCACCGGAGGAGAAATTGAGAGAATCTCAATATTTATTATTATTATTACACTCCACTAATTTGTAATGCTACATAATTAAACTGTTAAGAAGTAAACAGTCAATCCGAGTGCTATGGTGTGTAATGCTCTGTTCAAGAGAAATCTGCCATGTCAGAATTGTTCACAGTGGTGGTGAATGGAACCAGACGTCAACCTCTAAATGCTCTCTGACAAAAAGTTTTTGTATGAATTTGTTGAATTTTGAATTTTGTTCGGTGATAAAGTCCTGCCTTAAAATACAGTTGACTCTTTTCATGTTAGCTATTCGAAGCCACTATGAGATAAAATAGCCAACAAAGTTTTTACCATCAACAACATTCACATACACGGCCAGTTCCCATCACCAGCATAAAGAACTCAGGGTCTGCTTTAAACAGCTGACCAATTCTAGTAATAGCAACTTGACAGCAGCCACAGCAGAGCTCTCTCTTTTACCTGCCCCGTACACAGACAGCCATTTCCTCCAACCCCCTTCCAACAAATCAAGCAGCAAGGTCATCGTCTTACTAGCTTAGAACAAGAGAGCAGCTGTGAAACACCTACAGAGAAGAACTGCAACCTCCGGCTGCATCCAGAGGCTCCAACACGCTCCACCATTGTTCACTATTTCTATCTAACCTGTTGCCAGCGTTTAAAAATACTGATCATAATGTGACCAAAAAGTGATGAACAATGAAATCCCACATAGAAGTAATTACAAACATAGACTGCTTCAAAGCGAAGTTGCACGTGACTGCTTCAGAAGCCAGCTTCCCTTCCTCCTCCACCCCCCACCACACACACACTTTTCTCTCTCTCTTTCCTCCTCCTCTCGTGCTAACCCTTTAAAACCCACAGATCCGGGACAGCACCAACTCGTTTTCCTCGTAGAAGAGATGCTGTGCAGCAACATTTAGCCATTCAGTAAAACCTAAGAATGAAATCTAAAAGCTCCTAGGAGTTTAACAGGCCCAGGCCTGGACAGCTGGCCCTGTGGTGGGCCTTTGTTAGGGTGATTTTAATCATGCAATGGGGGCAGAATAAAGTTAAAGAAGAGAGACAGACAGACAGACAGTCCCATATCCACCAATCTGAGTGATTTCTATTGCTTCACAGGCTGGAGAAATGCTTCTGTTGTAGCAACAACAACAACAACAACAACAACTCCCTGTAAATGCCATGCTAATCAGCTATCTGCACATATGAAGCAGTAAGTGGTGCTTAAGTCATTTAACTTTAGAGTCAGAGTCAGACACAGCGTGCAAAAACCCCAGCGATGGGCTGTAGGGTTGCAGAATCGACCTCCATTAGCCCAACACTGGGGGAAAGCACGCTAAACAACCTCCCACAAGGGCAGTTTTGGGGCATTTTCGCTCCTAAACAAGGGGCAAAAGCCTCCTCCTCCTCCTCCCCCCACCCCCGGGGTTGAAGGGTGGAAATGAGCTGGGGCAAGAACAACTACACATCGTCCAGAAGCTCCAGCAGCCGTCCGTGCTTCCGTCTCTGGGGATCAGCACGCAGAGGAGGGGAGTTTCAGTAGCAGTTTTGTGCATTTTCGTTGTTTATTATTACGATTATTATTATTATTTTTAGTGTGGAGGTGAAACGGAACCCGGAATATGAAGCGCCATGGCTGCTGCTGCTGCTGCTGCTCCGAACGAGAGGCACGAACAAAAGCCGAGCTGCACACTTCATACTGGTGCCGGGGTGCTGCTGTACGTCTTCACACAAACACAAGCGCTAGCAAAACCGCACGTTTCACCGTTTCGTCGCCAGCAGAACTGATGCTAACCAAACTTGAGAAGCTCCCTAATGGTCTCCTACGCGATTCTCCGCACGGTGTGGAACCGAACACAGCCTTAAATTCGCCCCCTTTATGAACCGGGGCATGCAAACTTTCACCAGAGCAGCCCGAACACGGAACGATAGCAAACAGCCAAACACGTAAACACACATACAAGGGCTCGCGCGAGCTCGCAAGTCTCCAGCTGAACAGGACAGGGGGGGAAAGGAGGACAGGAAAAAGAAAAACTTACGTATTTGCTGATCTTTCTTTTGATATTCCTCTTAGGCCGTTCCTTGCTCATCCTGTAAAAAAATAAAAATGTAAAAAAAAAAATCCCAAATGTGTGTCGCTAGGGAAAGAACCGCCACATGAATTTCTTCTGATCCTCCGTGTCGTCTCCGGTGCAAAGCCCCCCCAAAAAGAACAGGGGAAAAACGCGAACACGATTTAAATCCCCCGTGTGTAGTCCTGCACTGTGGACGATACCCCGCTTTCGGCTGTTAAACTTCCTTCTGGCGCTGGGAATTGTCGATAATATCCCACGAAAACGACTTAGTGGTCCATGTTGGTGATGATGGTGATGATGAGCAGCGAAAGCCGAACGTTAGCATAGTTTAAACAGAACTTCCATTAGCAGCGCGAGAGAGGCTTTTTAAACACACACCGACCGTTAACGCCTGTTTCTCTGACGGGGCGAGCGTCCCATCTTTCCGCGAAATAAATAACATTAAAAAACGAATATTTAGCTAAAACACAAAAAACAAAAGGAAGCGCTCCGTGCTCGGCTACAGCAGTAGCATGCGATGAGTGAACTCTCCAGCAGCACCACAGCTAATATGAAACAAGACCAAGCGTCTTTCTTCCCTCACAAACTCGGCTCGGCGCACCACGGCGTTACGGCTTTCCCCCCACCCGTATTCAGGCAGACCCCGCCCTCCGCACGAGGATTGGCTGCCGACGTCACACCTCCTGATTGGCTACCGAGCTTGCGCTGCAGGGCCTCGCCCAATCACGGCGTTCCGGTTCACCATAGCAACGGCGGAGCACCGCGGTGAAACTTTGCTCCACGTTTGAGACGCCTTCGCTCTTTGATTGACTAATTTCCGCGTACCGTCCAGCCAATCGTAACACGGGAGGTGGGGAAGAATTGGCAAATCACAGCGCAAGGAGGCGGGATACTACGGCTGATTCCAGCCAAGGAGGCGGGCGTTGCGCGAATACGGGTGGGGAATAAAAAAAATAACACAACACAGCGGGAACTTTAAAAGGACGGCAGTGTTAGGGACCGGGGCGAAATTTTAACTTTTACAGGAAACGCAGATTTGCAGAATAGAGTCCTGCGATAAACAATACGGCTGTATCGTAGCAAAGAATGAGCTTGTACAGATAGGGATAATGAAAGCTCATTTGGCAATCAGTTTGTAGCCGTGTTACAGGTTGAGGGGACTAGCTAGACGGCATTGTTAGCTTGTTAGTTCTAATTTCTAAGTGTAATGCCAATTTTCGCCAAAGTGTCTGAAGATCCCAAAATCAAAACAATTACAGAACCTGTGAGACATTTTTATGGCCACCTCCATCTTTAGTGAAGAAAGCTGAAGAGTTAAAATAAGGTTTAAATTCTTTTAGCTTCGAAATTCTTGTCCAAAGAAGTCCAAACTTCTATACTGTCAACACAACTTGGCCTTAGCTAGCTAGCTAGCTCGCTTGCCTACTAGTCAGCTAGTTTCATCAGCCCTCGTCTGACCACCAAAATAAATAACCTGACACTATGTGGGTTCACAGCAAGAAACATCCTGTAAAAAACCCATAGCTTTTATCAACACTATCCACAAAGGTCCACTATGGCATATGCCAGTTAGCTTTGTTAGCTAGCTGGATAACATTAGAGCCAACTGGCATCAAAGTTTTGTTTTTATTCATTTGTTTAATAATTGTAACTCACATTGTCAACAGCATCTATTCCCTCCTCTCTTTTTCTTTTTTTTTTATGGACTCAGGTCTACTCAAACAATGACAGCCTAAGCCAGTGCAGTAGAGGCTGGGACCAGGAACGTGAAGTTCAACACATCATGTCTTAACAAGCAGATTTTCTCCTATAATATGCATAGATATCCATAAACACGACCTGCGGCCATATTTTTGACGTTCCAGCAAAATGTGTGTGAGCAGTCAGGTCAGGATATGAAGAAAATGTCTTTTTTTGAATGTCTTGATCCCTACCGATTAGCTATCTTGCCGTGGTCCTCATTATGCATTATTGCATATTATTATGCATAATAAACCAAGATATCTATAATTAGCTTGGAAACATATCACGAAGATAAAAAGCAGACAAATGGCAAAAGTCATAATTAGTTAGTCTGTCTTGGAAGGCTCAGTGATATTCACAGGTACCACCAACTACACCATCAAACGTTGTGATTGCAAAAGAGACCTACCTATGTAGTGTACCTCTCTAATTATCTATGGTGTTAATCAACATTGGCGTGTTAATGTGTGCCTTGCTAACATTAGCCCTGGTAACATTCCCCTATTAGCTCTCACTGTCTAGCTAAAGCAGAAGAGATCTAGTTAGACCAAAATAGTTAGACTCCCAGCCCAAATACAACACTTGGCGGTTCCGGATTGATTGTTATAGTCAAAGAGCAAACACATATAAAAATCGGACTTTTGCAAATCACACATTTGGAGTCATTTTGAACAGGTGTATTCAGGCGTCTGAATGCTCTGGCCACTCGAATCAAATTCTTTTGCATTGTTCACAACCAACAAACAACAGCCATGTGAGGTAGGTGCTGGGATTCCGGAAGAGTGCCTTTTCTACCCATATTCCCAACAAAGAAGAGCAGTTTGCAGATGTTAGGAGAGTGAGGTGATGCACCTCCATCTCTCCTGCATTCATGTTTGTCACCAGCATAGCTACATAGGTGCTGATGCCTACATTGTCTATATAAATCCGATTTGGCTGCGTAAGCCTTAGACTGCGTAAGTCAATTACCAATCAATGCCACTCACAAATGTCCAAAACTGCTGAATTCCTCATTACAGACTGACGATAGCAAGCTTTAGAAATGTTATCAGGAGATCAACTTTTTATCTGTTCATTCTTTTTACTATCCGAAGATTTCTCCTTGGCTGGTTCAGCTCTCCGTTCTCTTTCCCTTCATGATGTCAGATAGCCAGGATTCTATAAAGGGTCCACTCACTATTTTTCCAGACAGTATGTGGATGTGGGCCACATCTAGCAAAGCTATGGTGGTGATAGTACACTGTCGGCACTGGCAATCTGTAGAGAGGCAAAGGTGGCCCATACATATATAAAAATGCATTGCATTTGGCCCACCCATACAGAAAAGATCTGGACAGGTGCTGTCAATCAATATGGCAACTGGGCCAGATGAAAATGGGGAATGTTGGCCAGATTTGGGCCAGAACAATTTGTTATCTGGTTAAAAGAGCTAATTTGCCAAAATGATACCTATGACATCATAAAGAGATGTCTAGAGCAGGTGGGTGAAGACTGTGATGTTCATGTTGCTGTTCTAGATTTGCTAAGTTCTCACCAACAAAGAAAACAGCGGAATGGGCTAATGTATGTCTCTTCCTGTGCCAGAACTATATTGTCAGTATTGAAGAAGTATTGGAACAGGTCCTGAAGTCCTGGGCCCGGCCGCCAGACCTCCTCATAGGTACGCCCCTGCTGTAACGTTCTGTGGTCTGAGACGTCAGACAGGCCTATGCTACAGGTAGACCCGAAAGTCGGGTCTGTTTGGCTGTCACTTCAGTGGAATGATGGTAAAGTGCATACTGAAATATGTTTTCCTCAGCTGAATGCTTTTGCAGAGAAACTGAAATTATTACAGTTAAAGCTGCCACGGCTACTGTAAGTTAGCTTACGCCTAACCCCGGTTTACTTGACAAACACGAGGACTCTCCAGAAATGAGTCACATGCGAGAACTTGAAACTACAGATGGAGCTGAATGAATTGAGAGGTGATGAGCCGGTGATTCACAAAGAAATGTGTCACATCAAGCGGGAAGTCGATATCAAGCACTTTCATCATCATCATGGGTGAAAGCACAACATCCTTCACATTCTGGGAACAAATGACTTGACAGATACAAAACCCACCACACTACAGGCTTACCGCAATACTGAGCAATGGGTGTGTGTGCGAGTGTGCGTATTTAGCCATTTGTGGGGACCAAATGTCTCCAGGACGATGGAAAACAGGAACACTGAGACATCGTATGGAAGGTTTGACTGCTTTTTCTAATCAATAACTGCAGATTTCATGAAGAAAGCAGGTGGAGGATGGTAAAGGTCCAGAGGTTAAGGTGTAAGGTATACAGTGTTTCAGCCACAGCCATTCAGAATGTCAGCACAGTATTTAAGCTGTGCTATAGCCAATCACCCAGAAGCACGTGGAGCATTCCCAGAAAGACAGGAATACAACCCTGTGTGTGTACGAAAGCTTGTCTTCCTCTTTCCTCCCATCCGCTTCTGCACTGGCCTAATCTAGTGTTTCTCAATCCAGTTTCTCAGTCCTGGTCTAATGTAGTGCTTTACACCGCCATCCTGTTCTTGCACATGGTTTTCACTCATGATGGACTTGATGAATGAACTGATGGGTTGAATTAGGACGGCTCCAGCGCCTGTAGGATGGATGACCATGAATGGAAAATATTACACTGCTGGATGTAGGTATGAAGTTAAATGCTACAGTATAATGAATATCACCACAAGTTTACATTTGTGGTGTTTAAATGACAAATCTGAGCTGAATCCAAGCGACTGTATGAAGTGATTTGGCTTCATCTTTCGGCTTAAAGGCTGATTTATGTTTCTGTGTTGAGTCAATGCAGAGACTAAGGCCTAGCCTGCACAAGAGGCCTGTGCCTTTGTGAGCTTTTGTACTTGTGCGTTGGTGCGTCTGGGTCACACCGCAGTTACACTACCAAAACACTATTGAGTTTCTATGACCCTGCGTTCACTTACATAGCGTTCTACAGACGATGGCAGCTGAAACTGAATGGATTATGATGGAGTTGGAGATAGTAGTTGTTAAATACCAATTACTCTTATTGTGTTTTTACATGTTTTACTTTGACTGTTCCATGTTTTACTTTGGCTTTTCCGTGTTTTACTTTGACTGTTCCATGTTTTACTTAGGCTTTTCCATGTTTTACTTTGACTGTTCCGTGTTTTACTTTGACTGTTCCATGTTTTACTTAGGCTTTTCCATGTTTTACTTTGACTTTTCCATGTTTTACTTAGGCTTTTCCATGTTTTACTTTGACTTTTCCATGTTTTACTTAGGCTTTTCCATGTTTTACTTTGACTTTTCCATGTTTTACTTAGGCTTTTCCATGTTTTACTTAGGCTTTTCCATGTTTTACTTTGACTTTTCCATGTTTTACTTTGACTGTTCCGTGTTTTACTTTGACTGTTCCATGTTTTACTTTGGCTTTTCCATGTTTTACTTAGGCTTTTCCATGTTTTACTTTGGCTTTTCCATGTTTTACTTTGACTGTTCCATGTTTTACTTTGACTGTTCCACGTTTTACTTTGACTGTTCCGTGTTTTACTTTGACTGTTCCATGTTTTACTTAGGCTTTTCCATGTTTTACTTTGACTGTTCCATGTTTTACTTTGACTGTTCTGTGTTTTACTTTGACTGTTCCGTGTTTTACTTTGACTGTTCCATGTTTTACTTTGACTTTTCCATGTTTTACTTTGACTTTTCCATGTTTTACTTAGGCTTTTCCATGTTTTACTTTGACTTTTCCATGTTTTACTTTGACTGTTCTGTGTTTTACTTTGACTGTTCCGTGTTTTACTTTGACTGTTCCATGTTTTACTTTGACTGTTCCGTGTTTTACTTTGACTGTTCCATGTTTTACTTAGGCTTTTCCATGTTTTACTTTGACTTTTCCATGTTTTACTTTGACTTTTCCATGTTTTACTTTGACTTTTCCATGTTTTCCTGGTTAGATCATTTAAGTAGCCAGGGCTACTTGGAGAGGAAAGGGAGAATGCTGAACTCACAGTGTTAACTCAAAAACAATGATAAGGAGTGAAGAGGGAGGAGGAGGGGTTGTGCAGTATTTGGTGTAAGCAGTAAGTAGTGCCTCCTGTTGTTAGCAAATTGATTCGACAGGTCATGCCGTTTTACAAACTGTTATTCAGGACTTCATAATTTCTTTAATCTGAGTTATTAAAGGCTGACAGTTTGAAGTCTAGAGTGTGCACAATGGATGCTTAGCCAAGGTTTATTGGATGTTCTCTTATGGATGTTTTGAACATGTCCTCTCTCTTTAGTATGTTTTTCATTCTTGATATTTTGGAATGTTTAATGTAGACAGATTAATCCAACTCTAATCCAACTTTTTTTTAAAGTTACATCTTCTTAGTCATCCTCTAAACCACTGGGTTACAGGGGGGTCTCTGGTTTCACCAGTGCCCAGATTAGTGTCCCAGCATTAGTTCTGAAGGAAAGACTTATGGATATAGTATGGCCGAAACAATGTACTAGAATAAAGCTCAATTTCCATAGTACAAGTAATTCACAAAGCAAATGCTGGTGTTGGGGACTCCTTTTGAGCACCGTATAAGAGAAATTAAGAATGTAAGCCCTATAAGTCTTGCAAATTGCTAGCACAAGAGAAGAGGGTAATTAACTTAAGTTTAAATTCTCCCTGGATATGCTGATATTTCAAACCATGCCTCGTGAGGCGTATGACACGCAGTATATCACAGTGCTCATGTAATATGGATGTGCGGTCCCTTTATCCTTTCCTAGACTAAAAGTTTCCGAGCTGCAGATTTGGCGTGAGGAGCCGCAGAATCAAAGCGTCCAACTCGGCCGTGAATTAGATGAACAGGGATGGTGAGCAGGGATCAATAACTTAAAGATGAATAATTTAATTGCCGACTGATGTTGCCAAGATATCATGTATCGCATTAAATTGTACAGCCTGTAAAAAAACCCAAACAGGGCACATTTGACTGTGTCAGCTGCATGCGGACTTGTTGGATCGATAATAAATTGCAGGAGAAAGCGCAATTATGGGGGAGCAGTTCTGTTAATTTCAGCTGTAAACTGAGACCAGATACCCAGTGAGGGGTGGGGCGGAAGAGGAACAGCTTAACCTAAGCCTCTTCATTTCCTGCTTCCAGTGCTCCCTTCCTGATCGTTTCCTGCTAATGTCCAAGAGCAGCATTCCTAATGGAGGAAGCCTGAGGACGAACTTGATGGACACCACAGTGACAGTCTGTCTGACTCGGTCTGTGGTCTTGGAGGTCTTCTCTGAGATGTACTAATACCATGAGGATGTTTTACTCTTACTTGATCAGTTCCATATGGGCTGCGATTAATGATCATTACCATGACTGATTAATCGAGTTGATTATTAGATTAATCTACTAATCAAACGATTATACCATCTGCTGTTTCTTTGCACTGTGCCACATCACAACATTATTGTAAATCAATGTTTCAGCTGCACATCAAGCAGTTCTTTATTTATTAATTATTAATTCTATTTATTAATTTATTAAATCTGGCCGAGATATAAAACCTGAGTGACTACATTCATATGGAACTCATGTCTAGCTGTAACAATTACTCTTTTCCAAAGTGTATGAATGAAACCAAGTGCTAAACAAGTTTAGCCGACGGCCCATTCGGCCAAAAGAAGGTCACGGTGCTGCAAAGTAAACTATCCATGTTGTTGTAATCCCACCTTCAAATCTCACCAGTAGTTTTCTTTTTTGAATTTTCTAATATATGAACATTTTTGTTATTTCACTAGGGGAGTGGTGAGGTAGTTAGACATGGTTACAACACACCCATCTGTCTGTATAAGGGGGGTCTCCACAAAGTAAGTTTAGACTGTTAGCTGTAGGTTGGGGAGTTCTCCTTAGAACGGGGATACATCACGGATCACATGACCACAAGAGTGTATACATTACACCAGCTGTCTTTAATTTAAACAGATAATCCCTTGTTTCGTTCCTGGTTTCTCTGTATCCTTTAATAAACACTTGCTGCTGAGTGTTTTGCAGATCAGTCCTAGGACCCCTTTATGGCTCCGGCAGCTGGCATTTTTAACTCATGGCAAAGATGGAGTTTGGTTCTGATGACCCTACATTGACACTAGCAGTCGACAACTCGCTTAAGTCGCCCTAGGTTTGTCTCAAGTGGATGTGTTTGAGGCTTGTGTTGTTGTGTATGGGTGTGTACAAGGTCCAGGAAAGCTAGCTAGTTTTGAAAGCACATATTATTATTGGTAAGTTCATTTGTATGGAAACCTAACGGCTTGCATTCGTGGCTAGTTTTATTGGCCCATTAACGTGCTGGCTAACCTAGCTAGCTATTGAGTATCCTCTATTTTCTTCCACACTTTGTTTTTATTTGAAAACGTATGTGCTAAAATGCAGAAACAATGGTAATGAGCTTCTCCTCCATGTTTAGCTCCAAGCTGTTGAGCATCGGAAGGAAATGCTGGCAGGACAAAGCTGGTGACCTCTGACCCCCTGGTCTACAACTTGTCTGAAGAGTTTGTTGGAGCCAGTCGTTAGGGATGTTGCTTCACTGCATCATAATTAATTCATAATAGGGTTCAGAAAATCTCAAATTTTTGGTTGACATTCTTTCACTTGCCGCTTGTCACTAAATCACGGCTGCTAATAATGTACTCCCATAAGAAATGACTAGTCGCCCTGTCGCAGGCTGGTGTGAACGCAGAGTGACAGTAACGATAAGCTGTCAGAAGCTGTCATGACGGGTAATGTCCATTAATATAACAGTGTTCTGTTGCCATTGCTGTTAACTCTCATAACACACGTCATAGTGTGTGACGTCACGATGACTAACAGGAGCGCACTATGGCATCTGTTATTACAGTTACTGGTAACAGTAGCAGGACAGTGTTATATTAACGACCACATCTTATAACAGATCATGACACTACATAACATATGCCATGACATGTTTATGGCACTGTTGTGTCAGTGTTATGTAGCAGGGTTTGAATGTTGTTGCTGCTGTTTAATTGGAATACTGGGAGTGTCTGTGTGTCTGCGGGCTGATTAAATTATTTCCAACAGGCTACGTGCAGCTGGTGGCTTCTTTAGAGCTGTTTTCTCTAGAGCAGGGGAAATGGCTTCTTCTCCAGGGCCACCGTTTTGTTTTTGTTTTCTACTTGTGAGTGTTTTCTGCTGTCTCGGGAGGCCTTAGACTCCACTGTGAGTGACATTTACACAAACCTGAACAGACTGAGGCCAACTGGGGCTCACCGGTCCCTTTGAGAGCGTAACAGCACTGTACAGTTGTCTTAGGCAGCCAAAAAGATTGTTCAAAACTGTTTCTCCTGGCAGTAGATGTGTGTTTGCCAGTAATAGCACTGGACAACATTAGAAAGAAAGGCATCAGTGCCACAGCTGTCCATGGCCGAGAGCATGCATGGCCCTCCTTCTCTGTCCCATCACTCCCCATGATGCTAGCTAATGTGGGTGTCTGTTCGTGGTGTAACTTAGTTAGCAGTTTGTGTTCTCCTGTAAGTATGTTGAGCTGACCAATGATGTTGTGCTGGCAGCTGTTTTGAAAAATGTGGAGGAGCTTCACATGTGGTGGAGGAAGAGCATGCTGGCCTAGTGAATGGAACTGGACATGACTGAGAATCAGTACACATAAATTCATACCCAAGCTTGCCTTGCTCCCACATTGTTGAGATGAAGACCAAAAGACCCTATCACAGTCTATGTAGAACAATGGCAGCCAATGGGGAAGATGATGCAGCATGAGGACAGGCCATGGAGACGGTGGATTTCAGGAAGGTGAGTAGAGTGCACACATCTGGGCTCGGAGTTCATATGGCTGTGGATCACACCTTGTCAAGAAGACCCATCCATGCCTTTCATTTCCTGAGGAGGCTGTGGAAAACTGCGACATCACAGTCTGGTATATGGCAGCTCCTCTGCTGTGGCTGCTGTCCAGTCCTTCACTGCAGCTGCTCTCCCAAACCTACAGGGCATTTACAAAAAAGATGTCTGCAGAATCATCTCAGCGGCATCACCTCAGACCCCACACACCTCAGTTCAGCCATGTCCTGTTCCACACGCTGCCATGTGCCCAGGAAACACTGTATTAAAACCATCTTCTAGCCTAGAGCTGCTAAATGGGTCACATCAATAGCACCTGCCAGATCATGAAACAAGTACCTCGACTATATGCACACTGCACTGTAGACTTACTCCATACTACTGTCTGACTTCATAAATACTCCAGCTGAATGCTTGAACTGGCATTTACCATTGTTTACTGAACACTGTCTCTAAAATCCATTCATTTTCTAGGCTGCTTGTTCTTCTATGTTGTGGGTGATGCTGGAGCCCATCGCAGAACTCATTGGGCAGAGGGCAGAAAACACCCCAGACAGGCCACCAGCCCTTCACAGCGCAGACATACAGACATACACACTCACACACACTCACACCTAGGGGGTCAGTTTAGCATCTTCAATTCACCTGACTGCATGTGTTGACTAGGGGGGAGGAAACCAGAGCACTTGGAGGTAACCCACTCAGACACAGCTGGGGATCAAACCCCATCCCTTCTTGCTGTGAGGCAACAGCGATACAAACTGCAACCACTATCATGCAACCCCCACTGTTGAAATTGGCACACATATTTAGCATATATATATATATATATATATATATATATATATATATATATATATATATATATATATATATATATATATATATATATATATATAAATATGTGTGTGTGTGTGCATGTGTGTGTATATATAAAATTTTGCACATTTTGTCTTGCATCATATGGGTAAATATGTGCAGAATGAGCTATTACGCTGATGATGTATAATGTATATATAAAATATTGCATTATCTGCTTGTGTTGCACCCAGGGCTACTGTTAATTTGTGGCTTGATCATTTCTTCCTTACAGCTTGGCATTTACTCCTCTACAAGTTTACCACAGTGGCAGAGTAGAGGTCACCATACTGTGAACCTTAAAAAGGGGAATTCCAACATCTCTTTACCTAAAAAAATATCTGTATAATTATCTTGTTGAGATGTAAACAAAACCGTACAGTGAACTGAGATTCATGTGAAGTGGTTGATTGTACAACAGCTTATATATATACATATATAGCCGCATCTAGAAGGAATCAACCAACAGGAATGAAACTTGATGGGTAGGTTTACCATTGTGATACAATTCAAGCTCGGATACACATGTGATGTAATCAAGGATGGGCCTTTTCACTGTGCCTGACTGACCCAACAGCCACGACTGCAGACATTCAGTAAGCAGCGATGCCTCCATGACTCATCCTGTTAGTGCCAGCATCATTGGCAGACGCCTGCACGAAGCAGGACTACATGCACACAGACGTTGTGGTGACTGTCCTTAACACGACATCATTGTTGCCAAAGACCGCAATGGTGTCGTGCCAGACTGTCATAGAGTGACTCAGAATGGCAGTGGGTCATATTCAGTGGCAAGTCCCGCTTTTGTCTTGGTGTAGACGACCAATGAATCCGTGTGTGGAGGCTCCATGGTCAACACCAAGACAAACGGTTTGTTGTCACACGTCACACATCCAGAAGGCCTGGGGTCACTCCACCTTGACCCCTACCGTACAATCTGCAGGAACTGCGTGGGAATATTCAAGCTGCATGGGATGGATTATCACAGAACACCATTAGGAACCTCTACACCTTCATGCTGAGACGTCTGACATGCTGCAGTAGCAAACCGCAATGCCATACTGAGAGACACGACTTCTGTATGTGTAGCTGAATAAATATTCCCCATATCAGTCTAAATTTATCATCGTTTATTGTGGTAACCTGGTAACCTTTATCCTCCTTCCCAGTAAGACTGCAGTCCCACACTTCTTTCTGGGTGCAGCTATCTGGGAGTTCATAATCATGTCATGTAATAACTTTCTCTGAGAAGGCATATGGTTCCTATCACCACCTCCAACTGTAAGCAATTCCGACACTCCTCAGAACATCTAACCGCTCCGAACATCGTTGTTTACATCCTAATGGTTTAATTATACAGACATTTGGCAAAATGGTTGGAATGCATCTTTAAGTGCCTGAGCGTGCTCACGGTATGGAGTCTATGCTCTGGTCAGCAGCAGTGAGGGGGTGGGGTTATGGGGGGGTGGTGAGGTGGTGCAGGTCAGGCATTGATTAAAGCTTTCACTCCTAATAGAGCTAATTGTTGAATGAGGCAGAGCAGGCAGGCTAATGCTGATGCTAATGCGGACCGGGGCCGGGAGGCAGAATCACAATGACCAAATCAAGATTGATTTACAAGGCCAGCACTAAATCCATATTCATGTTAAAAGATTGAAATTGAAATAAATGAAAGGCCCTCCTCGAAATGCGTGCACGCTTCTACGCCCGCCACCCGCCACCCCCCCAAAGATAAATTCACCATCAGCGCTAATTGTTAAAACAAATTTGGTTTGACAGTGCATAATTACAGAGCACTTTTAAAATTCTGAATCATGTCAAATTGCAAGGCTAAACTGTTGCTTTGAACAACATATTTCGCAGCCCCGGCGAGGAGTGATGGGGGCTCCCTTTGAGGCGACTCCAGCAGACTGCAATTAGCAGAGAAAAAGCAGCTGGGGGGGATGAGGGGTGGAGGAGGAGGCCTTGGGGGGGAGGATGGGGGTTAGCGGGGCTGCATTAACATACACTCACTTCTTTCTCTCTTTTGTGCAGCAGAAAAAAGAAAGGAAAGAAAAGAAAGAAAGAAAAAAAAAAACCTCGGCGGAGAGTAGCGAGAGATAAATAAATGGAAGCGATTTAATAACTTGAGGAGGGTCAAAGTGCTGGAGCTGAAGTCTTGCAGCTCGTTTTCGTTAAAGATGTGTTAACCACACACCCCACCTCCCTCCAACCCCCCAACCCTACACACCACTACTACTCTCCTCTGCTCTGCTGAGACCGGTGTAGATCACAAACACACACCGGGGTTTATGGCCCAGGCCCCCCACCGAGGGGGCCCCCTCCAGACCCGGTCTAGCAACACGGATAATTGGACACCTTGAGTCAGAGAATTCCCTCTGAAAGTAAACCTCGCCGAGGCTAATTGCATCAGGTAAATGGAATACAAACAGTGGTTACGGCTATGTAGAACACAAGGAGCCAAACAACAACAGAGTGGCTTTATCCCACAGTGTGGGCTAGGTGGGCTGGGATGACAGAAGCAGCGTTCGCTTTGCGGTGCTGTTTGAGTGAAGGTGGAGGTGCAGTTATAACATTGGCCGTGTTTCAAGTTGGGGCCCCTAATACATCCTCTACAAACTAAGATGAGTGTGGCTGATTTCTCAAAGCCGTTCAGAGTGGTTTGGTGTGAAACGCGTCATTCTAGAGAAACTCACTGCCAGTCACAAGTTTCAGCGCAGCTACTCATAGAAGGTTCTCCTAATGTCTATCTTAATATTCATAGAAGGTTCTCCTAATGTCTATCCTAATATTCATAGAAGGTTCTCCTTATGTCCATCCTAATATTCATAGAAGGTTCTCCTAATGTCTATCCTAATATTCATAGAAGGTTCTCCTTATGTCCATCCTAATATTCATAGAAGGTTCTCCTTTTGTCTACCTTAACATTCATAGAAGGTTCTCCTAATGTCTATCCTAATATTCATAGAAGGTTCTCCTAATGTCTATCTTAATATTGATAGAAGGTTCTCCTTATGTCTATCTTAATATTCATAGAAGGTTCTCCTTATGTCTATCTTAATATTCATAGAAGGTTCTCCTAATGTCTATCTTAACATTCATAGAAGGTTCTCCTTATGTCTATCCTAATATTCATAGAAGGTTCTCCTTATGTCTATCTTAATATTCATAGAAGGTTCTCCTAATGTCTATCTTAACATTCATAGAAGGTTCTCCTTATGTCTATCCTAATATTCATAGAAGGTTCTCCTTTTGTCTATCTTAACATTCATAGAAGGTTCTCCTAATGTCTATCTTAATATTCATAGAAGGTTCTCCTTATGTCTATCCTAATATTCATAGAAGGTTCTCCTAATGTCTATCTTAACATTCATAGAAGGTTCTCCTAATGTCTATCTTAACATTCATAGAAGGTTCTCCTTATGTCTATCCTAATATTCATAGAAGGTTCTCCTTATGTCCATCCTAATATTCATAGAAGGTTCTCCTTATGTCTGTCTTAATATTCATAGAAGGTTCTCCTTATGTCTATCCTAATATTCATAGAAGGTTCTCCTAATGTCTATCTTAATATTCATAGAAGGTTCTCCTAATGTCTATCCTAATATTCATAGAAGGTTCTCCTTATGTCTATCTTAACATTCATAGAAGGTTCTCCTAATGTCTATCTTAACATTCATAGAAGGTTCTCCTTATGTCTGTCTTAATATTCATAGAAGGTTCTCCTAATGTCTATCTTAATATTCATAGAAGGTTCTCCTTATGTCTGTCTTAATATTCATAGAAGGTTCTCCTTATGTCTGTCTTAATATTCATAGAAGGTTCTCCTTATGTCTGTCTTAATATTCATAGAAGGTTCTCCTTATGTCTATCCTAATATTCTCAGAAGGTTCTCCTTATGTCTATCTTAATATTCATAGAAGGTTCTCCTTATGTCTATCTTAATATTCATAGAAGGTTCTCCTTATGTCTATCTTAATATTCATAGAAGGTTCTCCTTATGTCTATCTTAATATTAATAGGATGAAACAGCTCTCCTAACCTGCAGTGGAGGCTGGTAGAACAAGGTTTATGGAGCAGTTCTATTGGTCGGTTCATGATGAATATTCACTAAACTGAAAGGGGACTAGAGCTAATAATGCCAGTGCTTATTGGTCCACTGTTTAAGGTATATAGTCTATAGTCTGATGTTTACATTGCTTACAATGGTCACATTAATACCACATATTTTATGTTTATCTGTGCAATAACCCACCATTGCCTACAATGTGTAATATTTTCTATTTTTTTTTTAAATATAACTTTTAATGTTTCAAATGTTTCCATATGCATGTTATGTCTATGGCTGTCTAGTATGTTTACCTGTTGTCTATATGCACTTGTCTTATGTTATATTTGCACATCAGAGTCTGGAGAAATGCAGAATCATTCAGCTGTGCTTCTTCTTGTAAAGTCTGAATGACAAAAAAGCTCACTTTTACACTGTGCAGAAAAAGAGATCAGTTTTTACACCACTAAATATATATAAGAGGTGGAGATGTGGAGAAATATAATACTGTGCTACATTAAGAGTATATGTGGTATATCAGGATATGGACTGTTTCAGACTCTCATCAGTTGGAGCTGTTAAGTGTTAGACTGTAGAGTCTTTAAGATCACCAACCACATCCATTCATAGGCGTGTGTCTAAACTTTTGACTGGTAGTGTAATTGTTCACAGTGGTGGTGAAAGGAACCAGACGTCTGTAGACTACAGCCCCCTCATAAACACTTAACTTGTTGCGTGAGACGTTTTGGCCTAAAGCATCATTGTTTAAACCTGTTCCTGGTGGACGAGTACATGCAGGATGCTGTAGAGCATAACAGGCCTCATAGGAAATCATTATTTTTTTAGCAGGACCTCCAGGACCATGGTGCAATATGAACACACAAGTGCAAAACAAAGCATAAAGTATATATAGTGCAATAACAACATACAGCACAAGACTCAGGACAGATACAGCACACAGTACTGAGACTATGCAGAGTTGTATAATGAATACAGAACTATGACATATTAGCAGGTGGCATATCGTCGCTGTCCAAAGAAAAACAGGAATTTCCAAAATGGCAAATTTACAGGAGAGGGCAAAAAAAAAGAAATCAGTTTCGGGCCATTTCTGTTGATTCATTCATCATGAAGTGTTCACACAGTGTAAACAGCAGCTGCTGTGTTCAAATGATGCAAAATCCACAAAACTAGAGTTAGAGGTACAACAGTCACCGAGGTAGAAGTAACGGAATACGGTATGGGTGAACATAGTATCCTATCACCAGATATTTGTGCAAAGGTGCAACTATTCAGCATATACATAGCATCGGTAACGTAGTGGTTGACGCGGGATGCAAGTGCACAGTGGCTTTATTTGAGTCAGTCCGGGTAACAGGAGTCAAAACACAAGGGGGTATTAATAAAGACATGTCCATAAATTAAAAGACAGCAGCAGAAACAAAACAAGGTCAAACACTCAATACTAACACAAACACTACAAAACAAAGAGAACAAGAACTGAAAGGAAACACGGCTAGGATTCATGAGGGGAAAACAAGCTCAGAACTAACACAGGGAAAACCATCTTACTACCAGCAAAGAGACTTCACAAACCAACAGGCCAAACAGAGGAGTCTTAATACAAGTCCTAATGGTTAACAGATTGATCTCAGGTGTGGAAGTGGGTGGAGCCAGGGTGGAGCAGGAAGAGCTGTGCTATGACGTGAAGTAACCAGAGGGGGCGTTGTGAGGCATCAACAGGGACAGGCAGACAGATAGACAGACAGACGTGACAGCATCACTGCCCAATTAAAAGCAAGATTTTTGTTGTCTTTTATGCATAATTTGAACCCAGCAGCTGCTGTTTACACTGAGGGAACATTTCGTGATGAACAGACCAACAGGAATTGGAACAAAACTGTCTGGTTCCATTGCCTTGCACTTTAATTAAGCTAGGTTTTTGCCCTCTCCTGTAAATACATCATATCAGACATAATCTGGAGCTGGAAGGAAGGAAACGGCATCATTTGAAATGTGTGTGTGTGTATGAAGCTGTCCATCAATTTAGATTGTGTGAGCTGACGGACGTGATTAATATAACCTGTCGTTATTTCTATAGCCTAATTTATAGAAGGCAAAGGACGCCGTCATCTTTACTGAAGCAGGACTAACATGGCACATTCAGATGGGAATATAATCACAGAGGAACACCGGCAAAAATTACATCACCCTCCTCCTCGTGTACAACTAATCCCATATGAATAGGTCTATAGAAAGAAATTCCCTCCAGTATGATTACTTAGCAGACCTGAAAAACTATAGCGATGACAGATTCCTACAACAGTTCACCCTATTACACGTGTAATTACATACAATAGTATTTAATACAGTCATCGTTTAAAGAGTAGCTGCACCCAGAAGGAAGTGTGAGACTGTGGTGCTGTTGGGAAGGAAGATAAAGGTCACCAGGAACAATACATGATGATACATTTAGACTGATATGGGCAATATTTATCGAGTTACACATACAGAAGTAGTGTCTCTCAGCATGGTGTTGGGTGGCCATGTTTGCTAATGGTGTCCTGTGATAATCCATCCCATGCAGCTTGTATATTCTCACACAGTTCCTGCAGATTGTCAGTAGGAGTGAAGGTGGAGCGACACCAGGCTTTCTGGACACGTGACAACAAACCGCTCATCTTGGTGCTGACCACGTTGCCTCCACACACAGATTTGTTGATCGTCTCCATCATGGCAGAAGTGGGGCTGGTCAGTGAAGATGACCTTCTGCTATTCTGAGTCACTCCATGACAGTCTGGCATGACACCATTGCAGTCTTTGGTTACGCTGACGGGGTATTAAGGACGGTCATTGTAACAGTCTGTGTGCATGTAGTCCTGCATTGTGCAGCCGTCTGTCAATGGAGTTGGCACTAACAGCATGACTCCTGGAGGTAACACTTATCACTGAGTGTCTGTAATTGTGGCTGTGACAGTACAGTGATAAGGCCTGGCCTTTGTTACGTCACATGTGCGGCCAAGCGTGGAACCTGAATCATTAGCATGTCTCACGAACTCAAACCACCAAGTTTCATTCTTGTCAGCTGATTCCTTCTGGGTGCAGCTATTCTTTGGAAGATGAGTGTAGTTATTACATTATACATTATGAGCTGTGTGTAATTTGATACACATGAGGAGCTGCACTCCTCTAATCCATCCAGCTGTGAATAACTGTGAATACACTGACAGCAGTTACAGTGTTGCTCCATGTGCTGTTAACGTGTAACCACACAGTCATTAGAGACACAATGTAAAGTGGAATCCAAGGGCTTCTTATGGCAATGACAGTAACACCAGCAGTCTTAATGGTGAGACATTTTAAGGAGGCAGTCAGAAAGAGGAGTGAGGCCTGTTTGTTGGTGAATGCTCCCTCCAGCTGAAGCTGTATTGCTGCTCATTTGTGTAAACCTTCAATCCCTGAAAGCAGAGTGAGACAGGTGCAGGCGTGTGTGCGTGCTGCGATGTGAAAGGAGTCAAGGAGCTCCGGCTTTGTCTCCAGACTCCACTGCTTCACGCCGGCCGCGTCGCCTAGATACAGCACACACCCTGATCATGTGACTAGCAGAACCGGCACTGAAAGCTGGCTTTTACTCTTTAATGCAGGTCTACTTCTGTTAGATCACTGCCGAACGCCAAACCGCACCATGAGGGTGAAGAAACAGCTACAACAGACTTGATTTATCAGGCTTGCCTCTGTGCCGTCTTCTCTTTCCTCTCAAGTACACATGAACAACCCAATTAAACATCCTTATTCAATAAGCACTAAAAGTAAGACGTAAGACATCTTTATACGGCACTTCTCGGAAGGGTTCTCGGTTCTAAATGGAACCATGAGCAGTCATTTGCATGTTTGGTTATTTGCTTGGTGAAATGTTTCCTTAGAATGATTTTACTATGGTTCTATATAGCACTAAGGTCCGCTGTGAAACTTGTCACAGTAGAAGAATGCTTGTTGGTGCTAAAAGAGTTCTTTGAAGAACCAGTCTCTTTAGAAAGAACATATTCTATAAATGTTTAAATTCAAAATTCTGTATTTTTCTTTTAAAAGTCATTTCATTTATCATCTAAGTCACTTATTCTGCTGGGTCGTGGAGAGGGGTGCTGTCTGGTGGGCGTTGTCAGTGTTTGTTGGCTGGAAAACCCCAGACCGGCCACCAGCCCATCACAGGACAGATTTACATACCTCTTCTACACAGAGACCCACTTCTGCATATTTGATGCACATTACAGTCTGTTTATTAAATGTACATAAGTTCCCCAGACCAAAAACATTAGTGTGTGAGTACAGTGTTCATTTAGACTCCTGCAGATGGCGCTGCATGAGGATGATGGGGCTATAAACACCTATGGGGTGTGAGTGACGGGATTCATAGATTGAGAAGAGGTACAGTGCAGTGAATGTCTCAGTCCATGTGTGGAAAATGGTTCCAAAGCAGGTGTTAATGAAAAGAAGTGACTGCATTTGGGCGTTCAATGGAAGTAGCAGAATCTGCAGGTGTATGGACCAGCATTGGCTAAAATCCCAGTCTACAGGGAATTCTCCTTGGAATTGTGCCAGGGAAGGCATCCACCAAATCTGTCCCACTCTGCACAACTTGATGTAAGAGTGTCTGAACACTGATGTGGCCTACATCCAGAAACTTGTCCAGTACATGCCAAATCCAGTCACAGCTGTTACTGGTGCTTGTGGAGGTATTACACATTGTTAGGTATGTTTCAGTCACAGGGGACTCATTTTTGTCTGGCGAACTTTATGGTGCATGTGGTACATTTATGTTGTTCACTATATATCATTTTCACATACAATATGAACAGGGTTCTTCAAAGTTATCCATGCAACTGTGCATAGCATTGGATTTAAGACACAGTGTAACAGAAAACAAAGCATGCTGTACTAGCTTATTCCAGTCTTGCTTGCCGACAGGGCTGGTTAGCCGGTCGCAGAGCGCCAAACCGGCACGCATGCAAGTTTAATGAATGAATTCCACCCACGCAGCCATCAGTAATGAAGCTCTGCTCTTTGTGAGTGAGGCATGGTGAGTCATGCAGGCCTGGGCTCTGCCACAGGTGGGTGTTTGGGTGAATGGACGCCTCGGGGCAGCCAGTCTAGCCTGGGCTTCTTTCAAGACCTGGACACCTGCACCAGGCACAAAGGCCAGAGCTTTCGCCCCATTGTGGGAGGAAGAGAGAGAGACAGAGAGTGAGAGTGTTAGAGAGAGAGAGTGTTAGAGAGAGAGAGAGAGAGACAGAGAGAGAGAGAGAAAGTGGGGAGGCCCACTGACCTCAGCCACATGGAAACAAAGTAACACAAATGGACCACGGTCAGCCAACAGTTGGAGAGCAAAGTGATGGACAGCAGAGTGGGTGGTCCAATGTCCAAAGGAGAGAGCAGAATAAGTGGACTAATGACTGGAACAGCCTCCACAACAAAGAGACCCATTACCTGGTCACACTGATCAGACTTCTGAACAAGCTCAGAGAGGTCCAGAGAAACACTCCACTGTTCAGAAGTCTGGAATCAATGTTTCTATAAGAGTAAACCGGCCTGGCTGCAGGCGAGTGTACACCGGCATAGTCAGATACCGGGCAGACTGGTGGGAAGCAGTGAATAAAACTGAGAGAAATATTAGCTGTGTAAAATGATAACCAGAGCTATTCAAAAAGCTCATCCAAGAACTAGCTGCACCCTGAAGGAATCAACCGACAGGAATAAAACTTGGTGGGTGGGTTTGACATTGTGAGACATACAAATGATTCAAGTTTTGTGCTCGGCCATGCATGTGACGTAAGCAAGGACAGGCCTTATCGTGGTACCTGACTGACCCAACAGCCACAATTGTGGACATTCAGTGAGCAGTGATGCCCTCATGAGTCATCCTGTTAGTGCCAGCGCCATTGGCAGACGACTGCACGACACAGGACTACATGCACACAGATTGTTATGATGACTGTCCTTAACACCACGTCAACGTAAAGGGAGGAATGAATGAAGGATCAATGTTTGTGTAAGGACAAAGGAGTAAACGGATGCTGAGGGATAAAAGCATGAACAAATGAAGGAACAAAGTTGGTGATGAATAAAGAAATTAATAGATGAGGGAATAAAGTTGGAGATGGATAAAACAATTAATGGATGATGGAACAATGTTAGTGTATGGATAGAGGAGTGAACAGTGAAGAAACAATGTTGTATGGTGTATGGATAAAGGAATGAAGGGATGAAGGAAGAATGTTGGTGTACGGATAAAAGAATGAAGGGATGAAGGAAGAATGTAGGTGTACAGATAAAAGAATGAAGGGATGAAGGAGTAATGTTGGTGTACAGATAAAGGAATGAAGGGATGAAGGAAGAATGTTGGTGTATGGATAAAGGAATGAAGGGATGAAGGAAGAATGTTGGTGTACGGATAAAGGAATGAAGGGATGAAGGAACAATGTTGGTGTATGGATAAAGGAATGAAGGGATGAAGGAAGAATGTTAGTGTACGGATAAAGGAATAAAGGGATAAAGGAACAATGTTGGTGTATGGATAAAGGAATGAAGGGATGAAGGAACAATGTTGGTGTACAGATAAAGGAATGAAGGGGTAAAGGAAGAATGTTGGTGTATGGATAAAGGAATGAAAGGGGTAAAGGAAGAATGTTGGTGTACGGATAAAGGAAAGAAGGGATGAAGGAAGAATGTTGGTGTATGGATAAAGGGATGAAGGGATGAAGGAAGAATGTTGGTGTATGGATAAAGGAATGAAGGGATAAAGGAACAATGTTGGTGTATGGATAAAGGGATGAAGGGATGAAGGAAGAATGTTGGTGTATGGATAAAGGAATGAAGGGATGAAGGAACAATGTTGGTGTATGGATAAAGGAATGAAGGGATGAAGGAAGAATGTTGGTGTAAGGATAAAGGAATGAAGGGATGAAGGAACAATGTTGGTGTATGGATAAAGGAATGAAGGGATGAAGGAAGAATGTTGGAGTACCGATAAAGGAATGCAGGGATAAAGGAAGAATGTTGGTGTACGGATAAAGGAATGAAGGGATGAAGGAACAATGTGGGTGTATTGATAAAGGAATGAAGGGATGAAAAGAAGAATGTTGGTGTACAGATAAAGGAATGAAGGGATGAAGGAAGAATGTTGGTGTATGGATAAAGGAATGAAGGGATGAAGGAAGAATGTTGGTGTATAGATAAAGGAATGAAGGGATGAAGGAAGAATGTTGGTGTACAGATAAAGGAATGAACGAATGAAGGAACAAAGTTGGTGTAAGGATAAAGGAATGAAGGGATGAAGGAACAAAGTTGATGTATGGATAAAGGAATGAACGAATGAAGGAACAAAGTTGGTGTATGGATAAAGGAATGAACGAATGAAGGAACAAAGTTGGTGTATGGATAAAGGAATGAAGGGATGAAGGAAGAATGTTGGTGTACAGATAAAGGAATGAACGAATGAAGGAACAAAGTTGGTGTAAGGATAAAGGAATGAAGGGATGAAGGAACAAAGTTGATGTATGGATAAAGGAATGAACGAATGAAGGAACAAAGTTGGTGTATGGATAAAGGAATGAAGGGATGAAGGAAGAATGTTGGTGTTGACTCAATAAACTGTTTTGTGTGGGTGGGGCCAGAGAGGTCAGTCTTGTGATTAAGGGGAATGCGTATGTAGGATGCGCCTTTTAACCATGTAGAGGAGAGCGCAAAACCTGGATCTTGGTAGATAGGGTACTATAACTTCAATCATATAATAAAGAGCGTCACAGTATGGACTCATCTAGTTTAGAATACAGCCCGGAATGAGAGCGACTAGTGCAGCCGAATAGAAGGATCGAACAGATGTTTTTGTGCCCCAATTTCCAAATATAACCTTTGCTGAATTGAGAGCTGATTGAAGTGACTCAAAGCGGATGCAGTTCACCAATCCTGTAGAAGAATCATTCTTAACTGAATAATCCAATGCCATGGCCGCATGAAACTGGTAACATCCGTACACTTAACAGCTCGCCTACATCTTAGCTCTTAACCCACATCCTCCCCCACATTTCTGTACTTTTGTATGAACGGCAAGTCGAGTATGGGTTTTCGTCAGTCCTGTCACCCCATTTTTCCTGGGTGCTATGTGTGCACGCTTTTCATCCCTTTCTTGGGCCGGCGGTTGACCAGCAGAGCGTTGCCCTCGCCGAAGGTACCGTGTGCGAGCTGCCTTTCGCTATGTGGGTCCCATGATTCAGTTTGCTTGAAGTACGCATGTACTGAAGGAGGTAATAGGTCTTGCGTAGTGTTAGATGTTAAGATGGATATTAAGATTAAACACGTGTTACCTTATCTGTCATCCTTTGGTCCTATTAGATCAGGAATTGTCGATTCAATGGGACGCGGGTAGAAAAGAGCTGTTGCCCCTGTCATGTGGCGGAATGGTTCTGGGCTGCAACCAAAGAGTACCCTAGGAGCAACAAGTTTCTTCAAAGAATAGGTATTATGCGACTGCGTATGAACTGTAGCCGGTGCTTTATAAATCCCCCCGTTTTAAAGGGGTAATTTAAATCCTTCCCCATTGTATTTTCATTCCCCAGAGGATTCCTAACATACATGAATCGGCGCCAGTCCGAAGAGAGACCTGGACTCAAAGTTTTTGAAGTATACCTCTTTTGTCTCCTTAGTAATAATTCATGTCGTCCTTCTCTGGTCAAGGATTGGAGTAAATTACCTGAAAGACTTCATGCCCCCTAGTGGCAAATATTCCAGGAATTACCCTGATGTTTTTTTTTTTTTTCTTATTCTTTACGTTTTTAAACAGGTTAAACTTCTCCCCTGACCCATTTGGAACCTGTCAAACGCGAATCTTGGAGATGTAATACAGGTTACCTTGCCACATTCCAGCGTCAGTCATGTTAACAGGTTTCTCCTTCACCTCTGTTTTTTCTTTCTCTCTGGGCTTTTCACTTGACCAACATTACGTCAAATTTTGTTAAGCAGCTTCGTAGCGATAAATCATACATCAATCGTACATGAACCTATTGGCCCTTGGTGACCTTGTAGTCGTAGTGGTGTCTCATTCGTCGAGTTGTATGTTCAAGAACAGCAGTCTGTAATTCTTTGTGGGACGCACCTCTGGGGTTTTTTGCCATATCCCCTGGGCCTCTTTGTAATTTAGTTTGCATCACATATGTTCCTTCCCCTCTCCTTACTAGGCTATTTTTCTCCTAGTCTGTTGTGTTTTTGCGAATACTCCCCATCAATTAAAAATCCCCTGTAGGGAGTCCACATTTGGGTTGCTTGCAGGGGTCTGGTTAACTCTGCAGCTACACCGGCCTGTTTATGTCAGCGTTTTCTGCAGACACCATATCTCAAGCAGGTGCTTGAGCGCTTTCCTCGGTAGTGTTTCCCCCAAACCTGTTCCTGGAGTGCCCTGCCCCGATCTACTTCCTCTTTCTCTCCATCACTCCTGCCCTCTCAGCAACTCTGAAAACAGGTGCTTATTCAATGAGAGCCTCATATCATTGTTTGAAATAGGTCCCAACTCTTATTTCCTAGGTGAGTGTCGACGTAGGTTTTTCGTTTTTTTCGTTTGAATTTGAAATGAGCCCTGTGTTTGTCTGCTATAAATCATTGGCCGTCACCAAGAGCATGGGATTTTGCAATTGAAAACAGGCTGCGATGTCACTGAGCTAACCTGTAACTAAGGCAGGCCGCCATGCACTGGTCTGGCAAGTGCAGGTCCCGACACTCCGTTCCTCATGGCGTCGGCGGAGGGAGTGGATATGGGGGGGAAGGTATGGACTACAAAAAGGGGAGCAATGTGGTGGCAGCCGTGGCTGTCAATTCCAGGGCTGATCCGTTGCGCCTATGTGTGTTTTTTTGGTGTGGTGGGTTTCAAAGTCTGGGGAATTAGGGGGTCAGGATAGTATCTAGACGTCTTGGTTGTGCTCTTGCAAGAAACAGTGGTCACCACTTATACCACTTTCAGTTCGAAATTGTTATTCGTAAGGTCGCTGACCCTCGCGTGCTAGAGTTTGTCACATGCGTTAATAGAGTAAAACAGGGGAATTAGCGCCTGCTGGAAGATGCCCCTCAGTCTGTGCCCTCCGCATGGGACATCACAATCAGCATAGTGATGGGTCGTGACAAATACACACCATGGTTTCGACGCCAGGTCACATCGCTCGCCCTACCAGGACAGCGCGATCCATTCGCTGGTCTGTCTCCAAGTTTTTCATTATGTCGCGGCTTCTACTCCAAGTTCCCTCATAAGCATCTGGGCACTTCTCAACGTCTCTCACATATCAGTTGTTTGCTCGTCTCGGGGTAAACCAGAAACAACACTGTCAAAGTAGAGTTGAGATTAACTCGCTGAACATATTGGATCTACAGGATTCGCTCTGCAGGCTTGGATCTTCGCTGGAGGGTTAACTTGGGCGCAGTTCGATTGAAAATTATGCGTTTTGCAAAATAAAGTGTGCTAGGTATTCCTTGTACCGTAGGTGTTATGAATATTAATGACATAATCCTCTCTTATGCCTGCTTACCAGTTCCCAATTACCCTTTCAGTTGTATAGTCTACCGATTCGAATGATGTATTTGTCTCTGTACTGAATTAAAACAAAACAAAGGCCTTTTTGTCATCCTTATCTTACATAACGCACAGAAACAACGTCCACGTCCCCGGCTTATATTTAACAACCCAATCACCATCCACTTTACCACAGTAACACACTACGTGATCATTCGCACTCCTACTCATCTAACCTACTTTAGGGTGCTAGATCTATTTAGCACATGATCACACACAGTGTATTCATTAAAACCTCTTCTCTTCACATGTACTATATAGTTTTTATGTTCGTCATCTGACCGCGTATACTGGATATACCCAATGTAGCTATGACCATTAAAAGCCACCAAGCCTCCTTGTGTCTACGTAGATACTTAGTCGATCTTAATTTTATTCCTAAGTCTCTGCACTGTGTCCCAGATAGGAGCACTTCTGCATACGTTTCTTCTATCGATGATAACTGCAGTTTCAACACGGACACTGCTGTGAGTTGCCCAAGTCTTATGGCTACATTCGCTAGCTACAACGGAACATACTAACAATCATTTTTCTAATGTTTTTGGTGCAGGGTGACGATGCAACGTTGCTTTTGTTGTGGTGGGATGCTCGTGAGTAACGAAGCAAGACAATCTAAATGACGATCAGACTCTTGCATTTCCAGCATTAAAAGAATAATTTGAATGTTCTGATACTCACAACGAGATAAGCATGTATCTCAAAGCTAGCATTTCCTTGACAATTAAAAACCGAGCTATATTACATGTTTGAAACACTCAGTGTGACTACTGATGGTGGGGGGGGGTAGAGCAACCACACACCTATGATTATGAGCACTACTCCTGTCTCTGAAACGTAGACAAGACCAGCACGAGATGGTTGTTGACCTACTCGTGGGTCACTTAAGGTGCTACCACACAGATCCTAGTTTAAATAACACATGAACTAGTATGTAAGAACCAAATGGTGCTTTTGATAACCATTATCCCGAAATCATTAAGCTTTCCTGCGACCAGTGACCAGTGACCACTGATGGGATTGAGGGGGTGATAAACTGTGCAGCAACAAATGGGCTACTGTTTTTGTATCCATCCGGTCAGAATCTTTCACATCGCGTAACTAATTGATCCTGTACTGTTTTTCTTTGTTCCCGAGCTGGGGTGAAACTACTTCCACCAACTAAGGTTGAGATGGTTCTCGATACAGCAACTACTGCCTAATCCTGTATATCTGATGCTGAACTAACACGTGCGCTATCCCTGTGTGAATTCTGAATGCAGAAACTACTAGAACTGCCTGCCCAGATCCTGTCGTATCTTGATGCAAGGGAACTGACTACTGCCCCATACCCATGTGTGACTCTGATGACTGCAGACACTACCTGCCCATTTCTGTGTGATCTGGATTTGCAAACCTAAGCTACCCATGGATGGTCCCTGACTCCGTGTGAGTTATCTGATGCGGAAACCTACTATAACCTGCCACGATGACCAGCTCCTGTGTGAGTCTGATACAGAACTCACTGCCTAATCCTAGGCTGCCTATCTACTGCTGGTGTGATCTGATCTCAGAACTACTACTTGTCCCTGCTATAGAACTCCCCATGTGTTGATCTGGACTCATTTGGGGAAACTAATGCTGCCACTCCTGCCCATCCTGTGTGTGATCTGATGCAGAACTACACTTGTGATCTGATTGCATCCTACTGGCTATGTGATGTGATCTGATGCAGAACTACTGCCTACATATCCTGTGTGATCTTGATGCAGAACTACTACACCATCCTCCTGTGTGATCTGATACAGAACTACTGCCTATCCTGTGTGATCTGATGCAGAACTACTGCCTATCCTGTGTGATCTTTCATGGAACTACTGCCCATCCTGTGTGATCTGATGCAGAACTACTGCCCATCCTGTGTGATCTGATGCAGAACTACTGCTATCCTGCCCATCCCTGTTGTGATCTGTTGCATGGTGGAACAGAACTACTGCCTATCCTGTGTGATCTGATGCTGAACTACTGCCCATCCTGTGTGATCTGATGCAGAACTACTGCCCATCCTGTGTGATCTGATGCAGAACTACTGCCCATCCTGTGTGATCTGATGCAGAACTACTGCCCATCCTGTGTGATCTGATGCAGAACTACTGCCCATCCTGTGTGATCTTTCATGGAACTACTGCCCATCCTGTGTGATCTGATGCAGAACTACTGCCCATCCTGTGTGATCTGATGCAGAACTACTGCCCATCCTGTGTGATCTTTCATAGAATTACTGCCCATCCTGTGTGATCTGATGCAGAACTACTGCCCATCCTGTGTGATCTGATGCAGAACTACTGCCCATCCTGTGTGATCTGATGCAGAACTACTGCCCATCCTGTGTGATCTTTCATGGAACTACTGCCCATCCTGAGCTGTCTAATGAAGAACTACTGCCCATCCTGTGTGATCTGAGCAGAACTACTGCCCATGCTGTGTGATCTGATGTCAAACTACTGCCCATCATGTGCTGTCTAATGAGGACCTACTGCCCAACCTTAGTGGTCTGATGTGGAATGACTGCCCATCCTGTGCTGTCTAATAATGAACTACTGCCCATGCTGTGCAGTCTGATGATGACCTACTGCCTAACCTTAGTGGTCTGATGTGGAACGACTGCTAATGGTGTGCAGCCTGATGCTGCAGCTTCATCTGCCTTAGCAGAGAGTCTGTTACTGCTTGGCTGCATTTCTGACCTGTTTAGCTATCATGGAGCTTCTTGCTGTCCTTGCTGTCCATCCAATGATCTTGCTGTTTAATTACAGACTTTTATTCCTGCTCTTGCTACACAAACTAATCAGACATGTCTTCCTCTGCCTCTGCATAAGCACTCAGTGCCTGTCTTATTTATATTAATTAGACCATCACTGTAGGCTTTTAACAGCTGTTAACATTCAAGGTTTTCTCTGCGATAAACTGCTTACAGTGCTCACTGGACTGAGCTTCACTCAGACTCAGGTCTGTTTCTTCCTGCTACTCTAACAGTGAGTGGTTATTCTGTTCTATTCGATTCTATTAATTATAATTCTATGTAATACCACATATAACTGTAAATTCTGATTCTTTTATTGTGTTTGCTTTGTTATCCGGTGTGGACATGAGGAAGATGGATACTACTTTTGAGTCTTCATCCTCAGGTTCCTTTTAAGGTTTCACTCTAAGAGAGTTTGTCCATGCCACTATGGATATTGGCTAGCTCACTGAGGGCTTGAACCTGAAATTTCGGTAAAGCTGCGATGTTACATCTGCTGTAAAAGGCAAATCAGAATAAACCTCGCACAGACAAAGAACTTAGACCGACGTGCGCAGAGCTAAAAGTCAAGCGAGTTTTATTAAACAATCAGGCAATTACACAGAGCAGCAGAACACAGTCAAACATGAGGGAGAGAGCGAGGTCAAAGTCAGGGTGCAGGCAAGGGGTCAGAATCGGAACAGCGAGGTAGTCAGAATGTAGGGGAGAGACAGCAAGAATGGTCAAAATACAAAAGAGATCAAACAGCCAGAAGATACAAGGGACCAAAGCCAAAGGGGTAAGAGAATCGTGTCAAGACCATGACTTGACCTGACCTTCTATGGTAGATGTTTCTGAGGAATTGGACAGTAAATATATATATCAGGTACGATGACTCAAACTGAGGTTTACGTTCTTGGTTAGGTGGAGCAAGGGCTTTCAAATAAGGGTTGCGTGTGGAGGCTGAAGCGATTTGCCTTTCAAATATGGCTTTCCCACTGTCTGCACTGACCTAATCTACGAGAGGCTTTTACTCTCCAGCATTTGCATGTGTTTGGATGGCTTTATAAACTAAGAAAGTCCTTGGGATTCTAGAAACAGGCTGATACTTCTCAGGGTTGTGTCTCTGAATGAAGGAGGAAGATGCATGCTGAATGAATACTCTTACTATTGCTTGCTCACAAACCAAAAACTGTTGCTTCCTTCCTACTAGCTGCTGAACAGGACAGCTTCTGTGCTCAAACCGACCTCCTTATCATTTCCCCCTACTTCAGAACACTATTACATGGAAATGAAACGGACGCTTATCACTATTCCCTACACTGGAATTTCAGGGATGCTACATAGAACAGACAAAGCCAGTCTTTAACCACTGTTCCCGACCTCAAGATCAAGAGCACTACAGTTGCTAGGAAAAGTGTGAACTTCTTAGAATTAGCTGTATTTCTGCATTCATAGCTAATAAAATGTGGTCTGATTGTTATCTAAGTCACAATTATCAACAAACACGACTCAAACTAATAAACTAATAACACACACACTATTTCTGGGATGTCTTGCTTGCACAGCCCTCACATCATGTAATGTCTCCACAGACTTGCCGGTCCACCTTGTAGATGTGCAGTCAGAGACGATAGCTCATCTGCTGCTGCACAGTGCAGTGTTAGTCATCCTCTAGTCCTTCATCAGTGATCACAGGATGCTGCCCACAGGACGCTGCACACACCACGGTGCCCACAGGACGGTGCCCACAGGACGGTGCCCACATGACGCTGTTGGCTGGATAGTTTTGGTTGGTGGACAATTCTCAGTCCAGCAGTAACATTGAGATGTACAGCTGATCCACTCACACCAGCACAACACACACTAACACACCAGCACAACGTCAGTGTGCAGTGCTGAGAATGATCCACCTCCCACATAATACCTGCTCTGTGGTGGTCCTGTGGGGGTCCTGACCATTGAAGAACAGGGTAATAATGTATACAGAGAAACAGATGAGCTACAGTCTGTAACTGTAGAACTACAAAGTGCTCCTATATGGTCAGTGGAGCTGATAACATGGACAATGAGCGTAGAAACAAGCGAGTGTAGTACCTAATAAAAAAGTGTCCCAACTGAGTTGAGAGTCCTTTTGTGTTGGTGTCTGGGCACATACATAACCATATAGTGAATAGGCAGTAGATTGGGACACGGCCTCCTTTGCAGAGCATTTCCGTCTCAAAAAGCCCATAAACATCCCCGACAAACGGCTCGTGATTATGATGATATTAATAATCATTATGGTCGATTACAATACGGTGAACAGACTGGCTCCCTGTGGCTCTGTGGAACTTCATTAGGATTGGCCTGATTGCACAGCGCCTTGCCTCCAAACCATTTACAACTAATCACCATCTCAAGGCCATTACCACCAGCAGCAGCAGCAGAGAGAGAACCAAAGGGCTGCTATAGTCTGTGGGGGTGTTTAACCTGGGAGGACTGAGGAGTCTGGCAGAGTATAAGAGAGGAGGACATCAGATTTACAGAACTGTATCGAAGTCAGAGACCCTTCATTGGTTCCACAGAACGTAAAACTGTATGTACACTGTGGTAGTAGAATAAGGAGAGTTAGAACTGATGTACCATAAACCTTAAACACTGTTGTTCCACCTTCAAATACTAATCCTACACTTCTAATAGAGGTACAGTATAACAGGCCAAATCCAAATTCCTAGACTGTTCCAGAACAGACCCGTTAATATTTACACCCCCAACATTTACATACAACCACTACAGAGCTACAGCAACCAAAATGGTGAAGTATGTGGAGTATGTTGGCGCTTGTCATTGCCTTTCCAAGGAACCCAGCAGAACCTTCAGCAGTACATGGTTGATGTTCATCTTTAAACCAGGCTGGAGTTGTTTCCTGTTTACCAGCCTCTTTATCTAATGTTCCATTCCACCTAACTGCTACAGCTTGTACATAAGCTACAATAAATCTGCCGCAGCATTTCAAGTGGAACAGAAAACTGGCAAAACAATCTGGTGACCAGGAACTTCAGCTCCCAAATCTTTAACAGGATCCTGCAGTCTGCACATTTCACTCCGCTCAGCGTTTGACCCTGAAGAGACTAAAGAGAGACGCAGCTCCACCTTTATTAGCATCCCAACCCCAACCGCCGCCTGTAAGTAGCAATCATGCTGTGTGATTGTATCAGCGTTTGCTGTTTAAAGCAGGTCACCTTCAACTGAGGGTTTCATAGTAAGGAACAACTTTGATCTACTGTGTGGAACTAAGCATGAGCTCCAGGTAACTAGCAGAGCTAACTAAAGAGTATGAGGGCAGAGCTTATTTACACAGAGGCTGATTTTATGCAGTCTGTTACCACATGTTGTCACTGCCAACCAACCAATCAGACCAGAGCTCATTAGATTATTCATGAGCTCACCAAAAAACGGAAAACATCTTGTTTCATTTTAGGATCAGATCATGGTAGTGTGTAAAAACGCATCTGGGCATATTGCACTTCAACCAAAGCCACATACCTTCAGTGTAGAACATCAGAGAACTATTCTATCAGCAAGGGGTTGGTGTGGCGCAGCAGATGACACCACTAGCCGCCAGAGAGCTACCACCCTATGTGGGAGATGGAGGTTCAATTCCTGGTCTAGGCGACTATGCTGTGCTACACCAATAAGAGTCCTTTGGCAAGACTCTTAACACTACATTGGCCTACCTGTAATATTAATGTATAGAACATGTCAATACATTTGTTTTATTGCAAGTTATTCATTTTATTCAAAAGAAAAGGAAATAAGTGGAAGTGTAATTTCCGAAACTGGACACATGTAACATTTATTCATGTCTCTTTACAGTAGTTTAACCCAGCCTGTGCATGAAAGCTGTGAGGACATGCAGAGCACTTTGGGACCATTTTATCCATCTCTCCGCAGCCAAACTGGTGACATATTGTGGAAGACTGGGAGTCAAAACTTTTGCTTGGCTTTAAAAAAGAGCTCAGCCGCAAATAAAGGATGAAGAATGACTGATTGTGCTGTAACTACACCGTGTGATGCAATAAGCAGAACGTCTGCAGTATGAATAAGCTGAGTACAGCAGGAACAGAACATTGAGCAATGACAAAGTACGAGTGAACCAGAATAAGAAGTTCTCCTGCTCATCTTGCGCTGCTGAAGTAGCTGAGTCACTCAGTGCTCTGGTAGAGTCACCAACGCTTGCCTGCCTACATCAGTGTGAGCGAGCGTGTGTGTGAGACATATGCATGAGGCAGCTTCCTCCTACCAAATCCAACCAACCTTCCGACCACCACACAACCTCCACCTGACCAGGCCTGTGGTGCCAATCTAAGCCACACAGACTGCACTGCGAAAAATGGCAGGAGGCAGATTAGCTGCATGTGAGCTTGTAAGTTGTTGTGATCAACAGGCCCGGTGTAAGTCTTTATCATACGTCTTTGGATCTTATTGCTTTATAGTTCGACCCTAGTTCAAACATTACAAATGTTTATTTCTGTAACGATGGGAATACAAACCAGACATTTGCAGGAAAGCTAAAATAATTTTGGGATTTCACAAAAGGACAGTGCCGAAGAGCAGTCAGAAGACAGGCTAGGGTCAAAACCGGAGAAACAAACAATTTGAACTATCAAAGTACAAATCAACAGTCAGAATGAGAGGTCAAAAAAACAGAAACAGGTCAGACACGGCAAAAACAGCCAACAGGAAACCCACTCTGGGCTCAAACGGGATATTAGCAGCACACTGCATGGAGCTGACTAAAACAACCAGGCTATATACACAAAGGTAGACTGACAACAGGTGAGCGTTATTAGCACTCAGGGGAGAGTGATCACTGATTGGTGACTGTGTAACATGTGACTGTGATGTCATACACCAGTGAATCCTGGGAGATGTAGCGGAGGGGGCTAAGCATGAGTAGCGGGAGTACCGAGAGGTGGTCAGGACAATGATGTTTCGAGAAGTTCTCTATTCTTCAGAACATCTGCGATACTTTCAGTGCTGAGCAGACCTTAAATAGCCTTCTGGAACCGTGAGAACTCTTCAGAAGTTTCTAGAACGGTCTGGTATATTTTTAGAACGCACCTTAAGCAACATTTAGGGTCAGTATCTTAACTAGACGTACTTCTTACCTGATAAAGCTCTCTGGGTTATATTACTTTGGTCAAACAAATCCAGCTTGAATAGGTTCTGACGCTAATGTGAGTCTGCGTTAGTGGGTGATGTGAATCAGCAGCACAATGCCAGAGCTAGTGAGAGAAAGAGAGAAAGAGAGTGAGAAGGAGATGGCTAAATGTGGAAAGTAAGCTGCTGACTCACTCAACACGGTCAGTGCTCTTACCAAACGTGACCATGTGCAGCCACCACAATCCACTCTGATGCAACTGGTGCAATCTGGGCTACGGAGTGCGGGGGGCCTACTCAGCTACCAGTCAGCTTTGCTGATGCAGAGCAGAGTAGACTGACGTAGAATCAGAATCAGAATCTCTTTATTTCACCAAGTATGTTACACATACAAGGAATTTGTCTTGGTAAGAGCAACACGTATGACAAGTAACAAAAACAAGTAACAAAAACACAGAACACAGATTATTTACAGTATTAAACTAAAGGAAAATTACACTATAGAATAAATAGGGTAGGGGATAAATTAAAAAAAAAAAAAGTACTAAAGGTAATAAAAAGCTGAAGAAGCTGAGAGATGTGAACAGATTTAGTTGAAAAATAGAAAGTTACAGATGACCTGAATATTTACAGAATGAGAACATCTGTACAGGTGTGCACCCAACCTCAAGTACAGGTTTAATTACTTCAGTGACTTAAATTGGAGTAAAAGTAGCCTAGCAGCACCAAAAACTGAGCAGGTCCAGGAACCCTCAGAGTGTCCTAAAGAACTGCAGTGGGAATTTCTACAACATCCAGCATCTATTCACATTCACTGTAAAAAGTGTTTCGCTGGTCCAGCCTAATAAAATGACTCTAGTTTGTTACAAGCAAATGGATTAGGTTTATGTAACCTATTCTTTCAGTCACAGTCATTTTAGGAGTTAAGTAAAACTTATTTAATAGCTTGTAACAAATTACAGTCATTTTTATATTGCATTTTTTAATAGTGTAGGAGCTGTTGGGTCTTCTTTTGGATCATTTGGTCTTAAATAAAGCAGTAAATCTACATAAATGCAACCAAATCTCAAAACTGTGCAGATAAAAATCATTACCTCTTAAAAAGGAATAAGCATGTTAAACAGTACGTCACCGCTGTAAGAACAAAACCTGGTCTCCAAAAAGGCAGCTTTGCAGGATAAGAACAAATGTTAACTTTTAATGGAAGCTCATGAAGAATTTATTTTCCCGAGTAATTTTGTCTCTCCTCCAAAAGTCTGTTACCATGAAATTTAGGCACAACATAAAGGGCACCAGGCATTTTCAAGTTAGTGTTAGAAAATGAAAAATGGTGGAATGAGGTTTTGCTCTGACAGTGACGTAATGTTAATGACTAAACTGTAACTATTTCTGTACTTCATATACTTTAACTGGTAACACTTTATATTAAGTTTGACTAACATGAAGTGATGCAGTAACCATGGTTACAATGCTTAACTAATGTTAAGTAAAGATACTACATGTTTGCATGTTGAGTAAACATGGAACAGTTATTACATTTATTTATATACATATATACAGTATATACACACATTATATTATTATTATTAACATTATTATTAATATTAGTTAAGCACAGTTAATGTATTACTTGATGTTCACTAATGCATTACTTCATGTTAGTTAGTCAATCAGTACCAAATGTACAGAGTTACCATTCTGTATGCAGAGTGGCCATGGTATGCAGAGTGGCCATGAATGCACCTTTCAGTGAGGCCCCATTCCCTAGCATGCATGTGCTGAGCTGAGATGTTTGCGATCTACCATGTACGGAAAATGTGTGAAGTGACCTTCCCAATTCCGGGCCACTTCGAGCAGTGCTGAACAGAGGTTCTTCCATGGAACGGTGCTTCCACAAACACACAGGTGAATTGCCAAGGAAGGACAAGCCGGGACGGGGACTGCAATTAGGAAGCAGTGCAGTGAGGAAAGATGGTGAAAACAGTGGAAGAGGCAGCCTGACGAGACTTGTCAGTAGAGCCCGGCTCGATGCGGCAGCAGAACACCTGTAGCAAGCGCTGATGTGTGATTCCTGAATCCTCCATAGGTAGTTTGAGTGCTGATGAGTGTTGACATCAGAGCAAGTGTACACAATGAGTGACCTTTGAGTCCTGTGGGCACAATATAGGGGATACAGTGAGATCCCTAAGCACATCACTCCTACACCTGCATGGACCTCAATGTAATATGCAGTTGATCTTTGTGGAGATTAGCAATGAGGGGCCCAGACCAGCTGCCTTTCTGGGTTTGAGAGCCCTAATGCCTAAAGAATCAACGAACCAGCATGACCTTACTAATGTAATGTACTAATGGAGTCTGATCTTAGTTTTAGCAGTTCAAACGGCAGTTGCTAAACCAATGTTTATCATTGTCAGAACATCAACAAGATTAGAGATTTCCAAGTAAACAAGACCCACAGAAGCTTAGCCGTTTCATCAAGATTGATCACATGTAGATTTACTAGGAGTAAACAGTCCCTCACCTCCATTAACTAAAACACAAAGCAGAGTATCAAACGGGTTCTCTTACTATTTCTACAGTTAACAGCCTTTAAGGTTCTTTCGCTGGTCTATAAAGCTCTGAACAGTGTAGGACCAGCATATGTATCCGAGAGGGTGCAGCAATATGAGCTGGGCAGAACTCTCAGTTCATCAGGAATGAGTTGGTCAGTCCTGCCTCAGGTAGGTGCTGCTCTTAAATAGAACCAGTTGTGAAACACCTGCTACCTTTAAATACAGGCTCAAAACATTTCTATTTGAGCAGCTTTCGGCTCAGCTCAGTCGCCAGTAACATCTCCTCTATTGTTTAAGTTTATCTCTTTTAAATCCATAGTTTTACTCATCTTCTAAAGTCTATTGGATGTTATGTTTCTAAGATCACCAGACACGAGTCACCTTGCATGTTTAAGGTGGTAGTTACTTCAGGCTCTTGTAGATGGAGCTGGACGGGGATGATGGGACTATAAACACCTGAGGGGTGTGAGTGATGGGATCCATAGATTGAGAAGAGATGCTAGAGTGCAGTGGATGTCTCGTTCCATGTGTGGAAAATGGCTCCAAAGCAGATGTTAGTGATTGGCTAAAGGGAGTGACTGCATGTGGGCGTGCCAAAGACCATAGTGTGAAGGAAGTAGCTGAATCTGCAAGTGAATGGAAGCGTAGGGTCATACAGGTCTACCAGCAGTGGCTAACATCCTAGTCTACAGGGAATACTCTTCTGAATTGTGCCAGAGAAGGCATCCACCAAATCTGTCCCAACTGCACAGTTCTTTACAGCAAGAGTGTCTGAACACTGATGTGGCCTACATCCAGAAACTTGTCCAGTCCATGCCAAATCCAATCACATATGTAAAGCACTCAGTGCTGTATATTAAAAGCTGCTCTGTGAATGTGTGATATGTTTTTCATATGCTTCATATGCTAAAGTTGCAATGCGAAAGAAAACATGCTCACTGTCTGAGCACGCTGTTGCCCTAATGACCTTCCTACACCTACTGCTGGGGTGTGAGTAATCCCAGTGTTAATGGAAGCACTCCTCTCTTCCGCAGTTACTCAGGCAGCGAGAGGAGGCAGAACCAGCAGCCAGCCCGAGAGTGTGTTCATACCAGGTTAAATTAGGCTAGAACAGTCAGAAAGGTCCTCTTATTAACTGCCTCGCCTGCGCACAGGCAAAGGTTCTGCCTCTTTCCGAAGAGTGATGTAACCTTTTGGTATACCACTCCGGAGTACTCTGGCTATGATCATGTTCTGAGGTCATCAGTGCGCTACATTCTGATCCTGGGCCTCATCAGTGTAGCAGTGTGTGGAGCAAAAAAAGAGGAACGCATGGGAAAATGCAAGTGAGGCAGAAGCCTGTAAACTTAATCCAGTGTAATCCACCTTAAATGCTGCATATTGTCCAGGCACCAGAGTGTTACCGCGACACCCTTTAAGGTGGAACAAAAGAACCTGACGAATAGGAACTTCAGCTCCCACAACTTTAATCCGGCAGTCTGCACATTTGTGATTGCGGAGCAGTGATGCCTTTCATGAGTCATCCTGTGAGTGAATGGCACCACTGGCAGTCGGCTGGGCGTTGCAGGACTACATGCAGACAGATCCTTACAATGGCTGCCTCTAACACCACGTCAATGTCGCCAAAAACTGCATTGGTGTCGTGCCAGACTGTCATGGAGTGACTCAGAATAGCAGCAGGTCATTTTCAGTGACAAGTCTCGCTTGGTGATGGTGATGACGACCAACAAATCTGTGTGTGGAGGCACCGTGGTCAGCGCCAAGATGGATGGCTTGCTGTGACACGTCCAAAAGACCTGGTGTCACTCCACCTCCACCCCTACCGCACAATCTGTAGGAACTGAGTAAGAATATTGAAGCTACATGGGATGGATTATCACAGAACACCAATAGGAACCTCTACACTTCCATGCTGAGAGGTATGGCATGTTGCGTTAGCTACACTGAGAGACACTACTTCTGTATGTGTAGCTCAATAAATATTTCCCATATCAGTCTAAATTTAGTATCATTGATTGTATCTGGTAACCTTTATCTTCCTTCCCCATATCACCGCAGTCCCACACTTCCTTCTGGGTGCAGCTACTCTTTTGCTGATGAGTGTAGTGAATAAATGTGGTGTTTGAAAGGCTATGGTTTATGAACACTGTATATTCTATCCTCTAGTTTCTCTTACTGTATATAAAGAAGAGTCGTCAGAGTCTGTGTTACAGTGGTTTCTAGCTGAGGTTAAACTAGCTACCAAAGCCACTTGGGTTTGTGTATGTGACCCTTCAGAGGGGTCTGAGTTTGTTGGCTGTGTTCACATACACACAGAACACTATGACTCTGGAGCTGCTGGAAACTCTAAAAAGGACCACGTGTGAAACCGCCCTTAGTCTGGGCTGAGCTGCACTGTTTTGGTTTGCAGTAGGCCTCGTTTTAGCCCGTATCATCTCATCCTCCACCCAGCGAGGCTGCAGCCCAGAGATTAACTCACCCACAGACACATGCATCCTGTCCAGACTGGCCAGTAATATAACAGCAAGGCTTAATGGTCAGTTAGAGATTAATTACAGTGTCTGTTTGCACGCAGCTGGAGCTCATTGATTAATTTATCTTTACAGAGCAACTGAAACTTCCAGACAGACACACGGGGTTGTGCGCTGTCCCTGAACTCACTGCTTCTGTTCTGGGTTTAGCCCTTATGCATGTTTAGTAATAGATCATATTTGGATTGTTGTGTAATCTTGCTTTAGGCTCTTATTGACCGTCTCTCACTGTAGTTAAGGTTGACAGTGGAGTTCGGAATCACTTTTATAGTCCAGACTGAGGTACTATTTTTAGTTCTAGTTCTTCAAAGCAGCACTTAGTTTAGTTATTAGTTTTTAATTTTAGTGGTTAGTTTTAGTTTGTTGTTTTAAGTTTTAGTTCTTAAAAGCAGCACTTAGTTGAACTTTTAGTTACATTTTTAGTTGTAGTTGTTACTTTTTTGTTTTCAGTTTTAAGTGTTTAGTTTTAGCGGTTTATTTTTAAACTTGTTTAATAGTTAGTTTTTAGTTTTTGTTTTTATTTAACACATTTTTAAAGAATACATTAGTCTGCAGAAGTTAGTATATCTAAACAGTACACACTTCTGCATGTTTAACTCTTGAGAATGTTTATCTCTTTCTATCCACTCATATTCTCCTTCTCTTTTTGTTCTTGCTCTTTTGTATCTTTTTTTTTATCTTATATTTTTCTCACAGTCTCTCACCCTTTCTCCTGCTCTATTTCTATTATCATTCTCAGTCTCTTTCTCTTTCTTTCTCTCTCTCTTTCCCTGTACCTCCTTCTCTGTATCTCCCTCTTGTTCTTACTGTCTCCCTCTCCCTATTTCTCTCTCTCTTTTTTTCATCCCTGTATATTCTTTCCCTCCCCCCTCTCTTTCTCTCTCTCATTCTTGCTGTCTCTGTGTCCCTGTATTCTCTCTCTGTGTACTCTCTCTCCCTGTTCTCTCTCTCTTTCTTTCTCTCATTCTTACTGTCTCTGTACTCTCTCTCTCTCTCTCCTTGTACTCTCCTCTCTCTCTCTCTCTCTCTCTCTCTCTCTCTCTCTCTCCCTGTACTCTCCTCTCTTTCTACCTGTACTCTCCTCTCTCTCCCTGTACGCACTCTCTTTCTCGTTCTTACTGTCCCTGTACTCTGTACTCTCTCTCACTGTACTCTTTCTCACTCTCTCTCTCCCTGTATTTTCTCTTTCTTACTCTCTCTCTCACTCGCTTTCTCTCCCTGTACTCTTTCTCTCTTTCTCCTAGTATTGTCTTTCTCAGTCTCTCTCTTGTTCTCTGTCCCTGTACTCTTTCTCTCTCTCTCTCTCTCTCTCTCTCTCTCACTGTATTCTCTCTCTCTCTCTCTCTCTCTGGAAGAGATTAGGCTGAGGGGGGCAGGCTGAAGTGATTACTGATAAGGCTGATGATGAAGTCCTGCTGTTTGAAGTTCTCCACTCTCTGTGTGTGTGTGCATGTTTGGTACTCCACCGCTTCCTCTGGCCTCCTAGTCTCCAGCTCTGAAGCTCATGTGGTAAAGAAGTGGAAATAAAGACGTGCGGAAATTCGAGCTCTTTGAAGATGGAGGCCTCTTTACTTCAAACCATGTGGGTCATCAAATGTGTGTCATCAAACTCAATTATAAAAGACTTCCCCTCGCTGCTCGCGCGCTGCACTGCTGTACTACCTCCTGCTCCGACATCCTAGTACCACAGCTTATCTTGTCTCGGGCGTAAGCAGAACATCGCTCGGTGTATAAGTTGCTCCTTTCTTCTTTTTTTGTTTCTGTTCTTTCCTTTTTTCTGGCTGAAGCCAAGCCAAGCTGTGAGCTTTGTTCTGACACTCACAAACACACAGCTGGCAATTACAGCAGTGAAGGAGGAGAACGTAGAGAGTGGCTCCTCTCTACCTGTAGTTCATTCTGATAGCAGCTTTACTGCTTGTTGGTTTTACACATTCAGACAGGTAACACAATAGGTCAGTGCTTATATCAGTACTAAGGCGTTTCCCCTCATCAAACGTCAACTTACTGATCACCACTCACTCACTATATCTGTCTATGTGTCTGTCTGTCTGTCTGTCTGTCTGTCGGTCTACCTACCTATCTATCTACCTATTCATCTATCTATCTATCTATCCATCTATCTGTGTATGTATTTCTGACGTTCTATCTGGGAGTAATAGTAAATGATTGTCTGTGTTGGTCATAGAAGTGAAAGATCTCTCCTCATACGAGGGGTCACCTCTCTCTCTCGTACTGAGCTGGTTGAACGTGAGACAATAGTCAGCTCTAAGTAAAGCCTATGACTGTGTTCCTGTGGTAGACCAGCTTTCTTCCACTGTCAGGGAGAAGAAGGGAGGAGGTATTTATAGGCCTTTGTATATATATGCCAGGTTACAGTACTGTTATAGCCTAGCTGAAATGCTCCTCCGCCCGCACTGAGGGGAAGCCAGTGTTTCCTGTGTTTCAGGGCATTAAAGGCTTTGTGTGTCAATTCATGAGGAGATTGCCATCAGTGACTTTGGCCGCTGCACAGGAACTCGGCGTGGCCCGGGTAATTACGGCTGATACAATGAGATGGGAATCCTGATGTTAGCAGTGAGCAGTGTGAAGCAGTTTAGAGGTCTGTTCTCAGTCGCAACCCTTAGTTATTGATCTCATTTCAGTGTATTATATGTATATGATTGTCTTTATATAGAGACATATGTAATTATCTGGTCACATGATCAATTAAATTTACATTCAGTTTACAGTCTGTAAATTTAACCTTCCTCTTTTTACTACTCGTTGTGTGGGAATGAGAGCAGCACTGGTGTACGATGTCAGTTAGCATGTTTACAGCTGGAATGTCTATTTTATGTCCTCTTTCAGATTATCCGGAATATTGGACATCTCTATAGAAGGTAGGTACATCACCACACTCACTTGCCTGCGTCTCTATAGAGCCCAATTTTCATTCCTGTAATAGATTCTTTTATGAAATAGACTGTGTCCTAAATGGCCTACAGTACGTACTAGATTGGACCTGTACTAGATTGGACCCACTGTGCACTGATCATGCCATACACCAGTGTGTAGCATCCACACAACCTTGGATGCACTATGTCTGCCATCTTGCCAATGTCCTTTGACGTTGTCATACCACTGTAAACGTCCTGCTATTCATTAAAAGCCCAATTGCATGAAGTAAAGTTCTTTATGATTCGCACAGCGGTTAGCTTAGCTGGTTAACTACCTAGCTAATGTAATATGATCTCAGCTTGCCTTAAAACTCGTTTGTTATTTTTGTTTTTTTACGCCATTTTTTTCTCAGTTTTGAACGCCTCTGCAGCTCCAGCTGAATCATGGGTTCCATTCTTCAAGACGTCTCCTGATTTAATAGGTCATCCAGGGAATTCCCACCTACTGCTTGGTAAATACTGTGTATTTGGACCTGCTAGCCATTCCTGCCTCCTGTTTTCACATACTGTGTAGAAAGGACTAGTGTATCATGTCAACTGATGAGATTGATGCTCACCAGCTCCAAGACCAGATCACCCCCTTCTTCTATTCCTGAATGTACTTCTGAAATATTTGTGTGTGTATGTGCTTCTGGAAGCTTCCTCCTGTGAAAGGCAACCAAAAAACAAGCAGATTTTTTTTACATCCATACATTTTAAGACGTCTGGACGTGTGTAGAAGGCGATGCTCTGATTAGTATAACAGCATTACAAAGTTCAGTCATTCAAGGTTTAGTTTATTGAGGGTGTTCAGGAGAAACAGTAGATGATGTGTTTAGTGATGCGTACACTTACATTAGACTAATTTCATTGATGTAATAAATGAAATGTATGTAATATGTGTAATATGCATAATAATACACATAAATCTATCTACTATCTAATATAGCTCATGTCATGTTTTTCCCCCGGGAGCTCAATTGTTCCAGGCATTTCTCGATTTTAGATATTCATGTAATTCAGTGTGTGTTAAAGAGCTATTATGCTAGAAAATCCATAATGAAAATGATTTCATATTTTAGGAAGGACACACGTAGAGAAGCTCAGGCAGTTCCAAAAATGTTTGCAAGGAATTGTACATACAGCCAACATACAGTAAACACAGGGAAAGTCCAGGGCTTGATTTGTGTCTTGTTATGTTGATGATAAGAAACATGGTATGTTTTTCAAAAGTCCCAGGGGCACATGGGGCACACCACTCAAGCACCCCCCACCCTCCACCAACTCCACCCTACACCCCACCCTCTCTTAGCAGTCTCTTGGTGCAGGGGTTTGGGAATGCCTACCACTCTGAAACACAAACACACTATCCTTTCATTGGGCTGTGTCGTCTCTCTTGGTTAGCAGCACTGGGGTGGAGAGACTTCTCCTTCCCTGCACTGCAGTACTCCTTGCCTCAGACTGTGACTGTCCAGCTGCATGTGGCAACCCAGCATTGCTATAGGGCTGTGGCCAACGCTATCAGGTCACCACACTTCTCCACTGGCAGATCCAAACGTGCTGCTGCCTCTTTCCCCATCCTCCACTGGGCCCTGCTGCTGGTCCTCGTCACACTGCTGCTTCTACTCTCTTCATTGCCCGTTTTTGTCGCTCATGTTGCCTTTTACTTCACAGTCCTCAGTAGGCCTCGTTGCTCTCTCGCACTTGTCTTTGAATTACAATAACGGCATTTTCCACCAGTCAACTAGGGTAAACCCCACTTCTGACACCAAATGAGCAAGTGGTGGGGTGGTACATATACACTCATCATCAAAAGAACAGTTGCACAAATAGCTGTACCCAAAAAGAATCAACCCACAATTTGCTAAATTTCCTTCGAGATCAGTAAAGTATCTGTTTATCAATCTATCACAGAAATGAAACTTGGTGGGTGGGTTTGACATTGTAAGACATGCAATTGGTTTACGTTTTATGCTCAGCTGTGCAGGTGACATACTCAAGGGCGGGTCTTATCGCTGTACCTGTCTGACTCAGGAGCCACAATTGCTGACATTGTCAGCAAGCATCGATGCCTCGATGAGTCATCCTGTTAGTGCCAGCACCATTGGCAGGCGGCTGCACAATGCAGGACTACATGCACGCAGACCGTTGTGATGATTGTCCTTAACACCATGTCAGCGTCTCCAAAGACTGCAATGGTGTAGTGCCAGACTGTCATGGAGTGACTCAGAATGGCAGCAGATCATCTTCATTGAAGAGTTGCTTTTCTATCTTGGTGGAGATGACCAACAGGTCCATGTGTGGTTAGTGTAGCTCAGCGGATAACACCATTGCCCACCAGAGACCACCACCACATGTGGGAGACTGGGGTTCGAATCCCGGTCTGGGTGACTATGTTGTGCTACACTAATAAGAGTCCTGGGGCAAGACTCCTAACACTACGTTGGCCCACCTGTAATACGATTAACCTTGTAAGTCGCTCTGGCTAAATGCTATATGCCATAAATGTAAATGTATGGAGGCACCGTGGTCAGTGCCAAGATAAATGGTTTGTTGTCATGCATCCAGAAGGCTTGATGTCACTCTACCTCCACCCCTACCTCACAATCTGCAGGAAGTGTGTGAGAATATTCAAGCTGCATGGGAAGGATTATCACAGGACTGGTTCCTCTAATCTAATAGATACACAGTTGAAGTTCAGTTCACTTCCATTCTCATGAGAGTGTGGAAAGTGTGGCTGCAGTTCCAGGCACAGCGAGCCGAAAGCGCAGGTCAGAAAGAGTTGAGCCTAAATCTGCAATGCTGCGGCTCTGCAGGTGGACACTACAGGATTATCTGAATAACCAGCAGGGAGATGGCTGTCATACAGCCATAGAGCCCCTGCGGCCCCAGGCCGAGATATGCTTGGTGTCTGAAGCCTAAAGCTTGTTTCGCTTTTGCACGGGAGCTAGGAGGCTAAAGCAGATAGCAACTAATGGAAGCTTCTACCCCTCCAGTCGTGACAGGTTGAGAGGGAAGTGACAGTAGACTATTCATTAAAATCCGTGGAGCATCCAGGTGAGGATAAAAGCTTGATGAAGGGTTTCATTTTTGTCTGCGAGCTGCGGCGCCTTCACATCGTGTCAGATTCTGTCATTGCACAGGAAGTCGTTAGAACATATGTTCGTTTTCACAGCTCTGCGTCCTTCCATGTTTGCGCATACTGATGCGTCTCTTATGCCATGTGCCAGGAGACACACGAAGGGGGTCATTTGAAATGATTTTTAGGTTTTGGCGTGACAGATACGTCCTTAAAAGGACAATAAACACGCACGCAACCAGCTCGCGCCTTGTCTTAGCAGGCCCTGGAGACGCAGCGTGATTTGCAAATGATAGCTTGCCACAGAGCGCAGAGTAAATCAGACTCCCTGTTTAAAGCGAGTAAAAGCCTGCCACTTAACCCCCCCTCAACAACCCCCCTCCCCCCCGCAGCCTGCCGCAAGATTGCCTGTATTTTTATGCAAATCGCTGGGTTTGTCACATATCCCACGAGCCCCCGCCTTTAAATCCCTCCCCCCTGCCCCTCCCCCTCTGTCTTTCCATGACCGCCCCCCCGCCACTTCTTTTCTCGCCCTCCTTGGGGGGGCTGGGCACAGTGGCTGATTTGGAAAGCATTGACCCCTCAGCCCATGCTGTGTTATTTGCAATGGGTTAGGCTGTAGCACTCCACTAACATGCTGTTAAGGCTTTACAGGTGGGGTCTCTTTTGAATCTTATCATAAAACAACATTACCTGAGTTTGTTTTATGCGCCCTCGTTTTACATTCCCGCTTATCTTCTCTTTTCAAGTCCTGGGAAAGAAGTTTAATGAGTGTAAGCACTGCAGAGTTGGCACTGGAAAAGAACAGCACCCGGCAACTAATTACTTTCTTCAGATATCTACATTATATTCGTATGAATGCAATACAGGACAGTTTCTGAGCATCTGTGAACCCAAAGCCCAAACAATGTCCCAGTCAAAATCAGACCCCAATAATTTAATACTGTGCAATTAAAATTATTCATGTTAAAGTTTGAATTATGGTCAAATGACATGTTCAGTGCAGAAAGGCCCATCACACAGCCCACTGGGAAGACAACCTGATGAGACTCGACAGCGGAGCCAGTGCAGAAAGGTGCAGCACACAGCCCACTGAGAAGACAACCTAGTGAGACTCGACAGCGGGGCTAGTCCAGAAAGGTGCAGCACACAGCCCACTGGGAAGACAACCTGGTGAGACTCGACAGCGGAGCCAGTGCAGAAAGGCCCAGCACACAGCCCACTGGGAAGACAACCTGGTGAGACTCGACAGTGGGGCCAGTCCAGAAAGGTGCAGCACACAGCCTACTGGGAAGACAACCTGGTGAGACTCGACAGTGGGGCCAGTCCAGAAAGGTGCAGCACACAGCCCACTGGGAAGACCACCTGGTAAGACTGGTAAGACTTGCACTGGCTCTAGTGTAGTAAGACCCAGCACACAGCCTACTGGGAAGACAACCTGGTGAGACTCGACTGCGGGGCCAGTGCAGAAAGGTGCAGCACACAGCCCACTGGGAAGACCACCTGGTAAGACTGGTAAGACTTGCACTGGCTCTAGTGCAGTAAGACCCAGCACACAGCCTACTGAGAAGACAACCTGGTGAGACTCGACAGCAGAGCCAGTGCAGAAAGGCCCAGCACAGAGCCTACTGGTAGGACAGCCTGGTGAGATGTGACAACAGAGCCAGGGCAGAAAAGCCCAGCACCAACACCTCAAGGCCTGGGCAGGGATATGGATGTAGGGTTCAGTGGTGGCCACAGTTCTGGTTTGAGTGCAGTGTGGACGGCAGACGGCCCTGATGATGTCTGTGCTGTGACTAGGGGAACATCAAACAGAGGGAAGGCAACCACTGACCAGCTCAGGTCAGGCGGAGATGGAGTTGCACGAGCAGTATTCATGCCAGCCTCAATGGCTTGGAGTACTGTCACTGATGCCACTGCACCCCGGCTACTTAGGACCTGACGCTGTGTGCTGTAGGAAGTTTCCAGCATATGCAGGAGGAGCCACAACAATGACTATGCTGCCCCGGGCATAGACAGGTGGCTCGCCGCCGAGTAGCGAGCGTCCTGTGGTGTTTGTGCTGGCTAGGACTGTAGTCCTGCCCAGGGACTTGGCTCTTGGGAGATGTGCACCCTCCAAATATGGGACTTAATGTTGGCTGAAATGTAGCCGGAACAATCTGGAAAATCCAACAATTTGTTTTTAAAGTGGTAATCTGACTGTCAGTTTTGAGGATTTTGGTCACTCCCCATTTAAAGAAATAGGAGTCTGGTGGAATATGACTGGAATATGTTCATAAAATATGTTTATAAAATGCGAAAATAGGGAAAAGAGGCTCTTGGGGACCTTAAGCAACTGTTTATACTGCTAATAGCAGGAAACCATGCAGAGAAAATATGTTACATCATTGCCAACAGTTCTTAAACCACGAGACAGAATATATATATATATATACACTATTCACATTGATATGTACTCAAATTCAGCAGCCTGCAGATGCAGGTTAGGAGTTCATGCCTTTTTATCTCATCTTATCATAAAACAACATTACCTGAGACGGTTTTACACCCCTCATTTCACCGTGCTGCTTATCTCCTCACACCAGCTCTCTGTGAAGTTGAGGAATGTTTCTAGGTGTGTGAATTGTGCCCCCTCAGAAACCACACAAATGACTCTCACACACTTCTCCAAACAGTGATTCAGTGTTGTGCTAGGTTGAGGCAATCGTGTTTCATCCTACACATCCCACACTGTTTGCTCTTGTGTAAAAGTGGGATCGTGCCAGGAGCCAAGAGTCCAGAATTCAATTCAGTAACATCTTAGTTTTACAGTGCTGTTTGTCCCAGAGTGGTTTTACACCAAAGTGAGGGCAGCCCACTAAGAAGTATCGCCGAAGGAGCCAGTTTCAGGAAGGAGCATGATAAGTCACCATCAGGATCCAAGAGGTGAAACTTCCTAAGTACATATGGATTAACCACGAGGAGGAACCAAGACTCAAAGTGTGAAACTCTCTAAGAGCATGAGAAGGAAGCCTTAGAAGGAACCAAGATCTAAAGGAAGAAACTCTCCAAGAACATGAAGAAGAACCACTGAGAGGAACCATGAGTTAAAGGAAGAATCTGTTCAAGAATATGATAGAGAACCAATAAGAGAAACCAAGACTCAGGGAGACACTAAAGGAGAACTCTAGGAGCATGAGGAAAATCCACTGACAGGAACCAAAAAGAGAAAATCCCTGAAATCGTGAAGTTCAACCACTGAAAGGAACCAAGACTTAAAATACAAACCTCTATAAGAGTCTGAGGAACAACATTTGGGAAGAAAAAAAAGGAGAAATACTTAAGGAACTTAAAGAAAAAACAGTAATAGGAACTTAGACTCTTCCAGGGAACATGCGGAAGAACCGCTGACAGGAACCAAGACTGAAAAAACGAAACTCTCTAAGAGCATTAGGAAGAACCACAGAGAGGAACAATAATTTCAAAAAAGAATCTGTTCAAGAATATGATAGAGAACCACTAAGAGAAACCAAGAGTCAAAGGAGGAAACTCTCCAAGGACATGAGGTAGAGCCACTGAGAGGAACCAAGACTCAAAATGAAAGCTTTCTAAGAATATGAGGTAGAGCCACTGAGAGGAACAATAATTTCAGAGAAGAATCTGTTCAAGAATATGATAGAGAAACCAAGACTCAAGGAAGAAACTCTCCAAGGACATGAGGTCGAACCACTAAGAGGAACCAAGACTCAAGGAAGAAACTCTCCAAGGACATGAGGTCGAACCACTAAGAGGAACCAAGACTCAAGGAAGAAACTCTCCAAGGAACATGAGGAAGAACCACTGACAGGAACCAAGACTTAAGGAAGAAACTCTCCAAGGACATGAGGTCAAACCACTAAGAGGAACCAAGACTCAAGGAAGAAACTCTCCAAGGACATAAAGTAAAACCACTGAGAGGAACCAAGACTCAAGGAAGAAACTCTCCAAGGACATGAAGTAGAACCACTGAGAGGAACCAAGACTCAAGGAAGAAACTCTCCAAGGACATGAAGTAGAACCACTGAGAGGAACAATGATCTTAGAGAAGAATCTGTTCAAGAATATGATAGAGAACCACTAAGAAAAATCAAGACTCAAAGGAAGAAACTCTCCAAGAACATAAGATAGGGCCACTGAGAGGAACCAAGACTCAAAATGAAAGCTCTCTAAGAGCATGAGGTAGAGCCACTGAAAGGAACCAAGACTCAGAATGAAAGCTCTCTAAGAGCATGAGGTAGAGCCACTGAAAGGAATCAAGACTCAGAATGAAAGCTCTCTAAGAGCATGAGGTAGAGTCACTGAGTGGAACAGTCACTAAAACATTTAAAGAAAAATCAGGTAGAGCCACTGAACAGAATCGAGAGTGAAAAGGTGAAACCCTGTTAGTGAGCTGGACCAGTGAAGTTATACAGGACAACAGCACAGCGCTCCTCCTGGTTCTTGATCAGACAATTCATGACATGCACTGTGGGTTCTTTTCCTGAGATTAAGCCTAATCATGGTGTAAATTAAAGGACCAATAGTGAGTTGCCATAGCAAATTCTGATTAATCTAGGCTCAGGTTTAATCTGGTCAGGGAAATGGGCCCTACGTTGAAAAGTGTCCAGGCACCAACTGTAATTACTAGGCCCTCAGGTGCTTCCATAAAGTGTTCAGGACATGAATGCTCTTGGATGTGGGAGACAGGGAGCAGAAGCAGGTGTGTGGACACTAGTGAACCTGTAAAGCCAGTTTCTTAGACTCCTGGAACCTGGAATTACAGGCCTTTAATGTTAAAGTCCAAGCCCGGTCCATGTCCAGAAGCTCAGAGCTTGTACCGCACATGTGAGCTGAAGTGTGCTTTGGTTAATATAGAGTACATCATTTTTTTAACTGTCAAGAAGCTCCCGGATCATTTTACCCTGCCTCTCTCTCTCTCTCGCTCTCCCTCTCTCTCTCTCTCTCTCCCTCTCTCTCTCGCTCTCCCTCTCTCGCCCCAGTTCATGTGAAGGCTTGTATTGAGTCTGTGATCTGTGAAATGAGTTGTAAGGGTGTGAGAGGGAGCAGAGGGAGTAGGAGAGGAAGTGAAGGGGCTGATTAATGGATGGAGGAGTGCAGACAGGTAGACGAACAGGTAGAGACAGGAAATAGAGTAACTGAGACCGAGTGGCAGAAGCAGGACATACAGAAGATGGGGTTTCACTGGCTGTACGGCTCAGTCTACTGATCGGGTTGGAAACACATTTCAGACTTTTCACTGACTAACCGTGGACTGTAGACTCCTCCAGCGCTGAGGGACTCATTCCACTGATAAAAACAACATTCCATTTCATCACTTCCAAACAATCATGACTCCACCCGGACTTGGGTGGAGTCATACAGAACTGTGTCTTTAGTTAACTTTAGTTAAGTTTGAGCAGAACTGAGGAACGTTAGTCTGTACATGGCTAGCAAACACAGCTTTGAACTGCCGTACACACATACAGTCATCAAGCCTTTTAGTAGTGACCTTCGGTAGTGACCGTTCCGGTAGTGACAATGTAAGCTGATGTTGGGGGGAACTTAAGCATGCTAGCTTGTACATGACTAGAAAACACAGTTTTGATGTCTGTTCACACATTAAATCTTAAATATTTTCAATTAAAATGTACAGAAATTGTGTGTTGTGGCAGTGGCTGTTATGATGATATTAATTTAAGCTGAATTTAAGCAGAACTGAAGAGCACTAGCCAGTACATGACTAGCAAACACAGCCTGAACAGTTGTACAAACAAAAAATCATATATATAAGTCATAATGTTAATTTAAAAATGATAATATTTTTCAGTGGTGGTTTGGGTAGGGACTGTTTCTACACACATACAATCATTATATTTTTCATTAAAACAGAAAAATCTTTACTTAACTTTAGAACACCTGCAGTCCTTCAGTAGTGACAGCTCTTCATGTTCTGCACTGATTTTCAGACTTTGGGAATAACTTAAAACCAATGGGCTCTAACAGCTCATACCATGTGACCATGTTTTGAATTTTATCCGCTGGCTGCATCTCCATCTATCATATCAGAGATGTGCAGGGGTCACCACATGAGGTAGAGCCACTGAGAGGAACCAAGACTCAAAATGAAAGCTCTCTAAGAACATGGGGTAGAGCCACTGAGAGGAACCAAGACTCAAAATGAAAGCTCTCTAAGAACATGGGGTAGAGCCACTGAGAGGAACCAAGACTCAAAATGGAAGCTCTCTAAGAACATGAGGTAGAGCCACTGAGAGGAACCAAGACTCAAAATGGAAGCTCTCTAAGAACATGAGGTAGAGCCACTGAGAGGAACCAAGACTCAAAATGGAAGCTCTCTAAGAACATGAGGTAGAGCCACTGAGAGGAACCAAGACTCAAAATGAAAATAAACTGAAAGGAACCAAGACTCAAAATGAAAGCTCTCTAAGAACATGGGGTAGAGCCACTGAGAGGAACCAAGACTCAAAATGAAAGCTCTCTAAGAACATGAGATAGAGCCACTGAGAGGAACCAAAACTTAAAATGAAAGCTCTCTAAGAACATGAGATAGAGCCACTGAGAGGAACTAAGACTCAAAATGAAAATGAACTGAGAGGAACCAAGACTCAAAATGAAAGCTCTCTAAGAACATGGGGTAGAGCCACTGAGAGGAACCAAGACTCAAAATGAAAGCTCTCTAAGAACATGGGGTAGAGCCACTGAGAGGAACCAAGACTCAAAATGAAAGCTCTCTAAGAACATGAGGTAGAGCCACTGAGAGGAACCAAGACTCAAAATGGAAGCTCTCTAAGAACATGGGGTAGAGCCACTGAGAGGAACCAAGACTTAAAATGAAAGCTCTCTAAGAACATGAGATAGAGCCACTGAGAGGAACCAAGACTTAAAATTAAAGCTCTCTAAGAACATGAGATAGAGCCACTGAGAGGAACCAAGACTCAAAATGAAAATGAACTGAGAGGAACCAAGACTCAAAATGAAAGCTCTCTAAGAACATGGGGTAGAGCCACTGAGAGGAACCAAGACTCAAAATGAAAGCTCTCTAAGAACATGGGGTAGAGCCACTGAGAGGAACCAAGACTCAAAATGAAAGCTCTCTAAGAACATGAGGTAGAGCCACTGAGAGGAACCAAGACTCAAAATGAAAGCTCTCTAAGAACATGAGGTAGAGCCACTGAGAGGAACCAAGACTCAAAATGGAAGCTCTCTAAGAACATGAGGTAGAGCCACTGAAAGGAACCAAGACTCAAAATAAAAGCTCTCTAAGAACATGAGGTAGAGCCACTGAGAGGAACCAAGACTCAAAATGAAAGCTCTCTAAGAACATGAGGTAGAGCCACTGAAAGGAACCAAGACTCAAAATGAAAGCTCTCTAAGAACATGAGGTAGAGCCACTGAGAGGAACCAAGACTCAAAATGAAAGCTCTCTAAGAACATGAGGTAGAGCCACTGAGTGGAACCAAGACTCAAAATGAAAGCTCTCTAAGAACATGGGGTAGAGCCACTGAGTGGAACCAAGACTCAAAATGAAAGCTATCTAAGAACATGGGGTAGAGCCACTGAGTGGAACCAAGACTCAAAATGAAAAGGAACTGAAAGGAACCAAGACTCAAAATGAAAGCTCTCTAAGAACATGAGGTAGAGCCACTGAGAGGAACCAAGACTCAAAATGGAAGCTCTCTAAGAACATGGGGTAGAGCCACTGAGTGGAACTGAAAGGAACCAAGACTCAAAATGAAAGCTCTCTAAGAACATGGGGTAGAGCCACTGAGTGGAACCAAGACTCAAAACGAAAAGGAACTGAAAGGAACCACGACTCAAAATGGAAGCTCTCTAAGAACATGAGGTAGAGCCACTGAGTGGAACCAAGACTCAAAATGGAAGCCACTTTAATTTTTAAATAACAATATGACTTATATATATGATTTTTTGTTTATACAACTGTTCAGGCTGTGTTTCTAACTGCTCATAGCATGTGACCATGTTTTGAATTTTATGCGCTGGCTGCACCTCCGTCTATCATATCAGAGATGTGCAGGGGCCACCACATCTTTTCCCCCTGGTTCTAATGCAGTGTCATTTCACAACTCCACCTGCTTGGGAGGGAGTGCTAACTGCTAACGCCCGTGTCGACTAGAAGGAGCAATGATTTCTGTAATGCTGTTGAGTTCAGGGTTTATTAAATTAGTGCTCAGAACCGGATGTTAGTGGCTCTGTTTTCAGTGGGTTTGCATAATGAGAAGCGTTTCCTCTGAACTCTTTCAGAACAGCGCTGTAAATATTCGATGAAATATTGCCAGTAACTGCTTCTATCTCCTCCACCGTCAGGCATTTCAAAGCTTCTTATAAACAGCAGTACGGAGGCCCACCTGCTGGGACGACTGAGAGGGGTGAAGAGTTATGAACGCAAAGGGAAGAGAGTGAAGGATATAGAGTCGAAAAGAAAAACGAGCCATGGCAGGAAAAACTCATTTCTTGTCCAATACCGCAAACAGAGTGTAAAATCAGGAGCATTTCTGCCTTTTATTGATCATAGCCCTGTAAACGTCGACTCAGGTTCATATACTGCTCACAGTCTGGGCAGGGCGGCCCGCGTCCAGTCAGTAAATCTGTCCGGCTGCTTCGCTCTCATCTATAAATCTGTGCGCCGCTGTGTTTCTTTAATCAGAGGGGGAGATGGGCTTTCAGCCCAGTGTCAGCAGCTCCGGCACACAAACCCTGGCCCTTCCAACATCTCAGCTTCCTGTTTTCCCAGCCAATCAGGTCCAGCAGTGAGGTTTCGGAGTCACTCCAGGGTCAGTCTTCCTCTGACCGTTTCCCTGCTGAGCTACGCTCTCTCTCTCCCTCTCTCTCTTTCTCTTCTCCAGTTCCTTATTTCTCTTTCCTTTCTCTGTCCTGCTTTATCCAGCTCCATCCATTTTATCTTTTTCTGTTCTACTTCTTCTGTTCATCTTTCTTTCTTTGCCATCTCTTTGTATAACTCTCTTTCCCTCTCATTTCTCTTCAGTCCTCTCTCCCTTTCTCTTTCTTTCTCTCTCTCTCTGTTTCTTTCTCTGTATCCATCTGTTCATCTTTTGTGATCTTTTTTCTTTTTTTTTTTTTTTCTCTAATTCTCTTCTCTTATACTCTTATTATTCATCTTTCCTTTTATTTAACTTGTTCTCTTTCTTTCATCTCTCTCTGTCTCTCTCTCTCTGATCTTTATCTTTCCTTTTTGTACCCTTGTCTATTCTTTATCTTACTCATAGTGCTAGCTCTCTTTCTTATTCTCTTTATCTTTCTCTCTTGTTTAACGTCCCCTTTCGTTTCTCTCTCTCTCTTGCTATATCTTTCTCATTCATTTACTTTTTTACTTTCTCTCTCTTTTTTCTTCCTGTCCTTTCTCTGTTCTTATCTCCTTTTTTCTCCTTTGTCTATCACCTCACTTGTCTCTCACTTTTATTCTCTTCCTCTCTCTTCTTCTCTCTCTCTCCATCTTTTGTCCTCCTTTTTTTCTCTTCTTCCTATTTGTCTTCGTTTTTTACCCATTCTCTCTTTCTCTTTCTCTTTCATCGGTCTCTCATATTTTTATCTTTCTCTGTTCTATCGCTTCATCTTCCTTTCTTTGCTATTTCTCTTTATCATTTTCCCCTGCCCCTTTCCCTTTCCCTTTCTCTTTTTCCAATCCTAGTCCCTCAGTCTTTCCTCTCTGGGTCAGTGCTGTAGTTCCCTGTGTGATATCTGGGAGGTCAGTGAGGCAGTGAGCGCTGAGATGTCCTCTGTGATGCTGAAAGCCGTGTTTAGCGTGTTCTCCGTCTCGCTGGCGGGTTTTACACGTTGTCCTCCTGCGGTGGTTAAAACCCAGCTGAATGTTCTGTACCTGGCACGAAACCTCCCACAATGCACGACAAGCGTAAACACGTCCGCACACTGCTACTACCGTAATCAAAGCCTCGTATCTGCGTCTCGTTCTGTACAGGGTTTTAATGGGTTACTCCTATTAGAACATGCCGGCTATCTTTTCTCTGCAGCTCTTTCCTATGGAAATGGTCTAAATGTGAAATGACACCTCACATAGCTTACAATCGTATATACCTCACATAGCTTACAATCACATACACCTCACATAGCTTACAATCATATATACCCTACATAGCTTACAATCATATATACCTCACATAGCTTACAATCACATACACCTCACATAGCTTACAATCATATATACCCTACATAGCTTACAATCATATATATATACCTACACTAGCTTTTACAATCACATACCACCTCACATAGCTTACAATCACTATACCATCACATAGTTTACAATCACATACACCTCACATAGCTTACAATCATATATACCCTACATAGCTTAAAATCGTATATACCTCACATAGCTTAAAATCGTATATACCTCACATAGCTTACAATCATATATAACTCACATAGCTTACAAACGTATATACCTCACATAGCTTACAATCATATATACCCTACATAGCTTACAATCATATATACCTCACATAGCTTACAATCACATACACCTCACATAGCTTACAATCACATACACCTCACATAGCTTACAATCATATATACCCTACATAGCTTACAATCATATATACCTCACATAGCTTACAATCACATACACCTCACATAGCTTACAATCATATATACCCTACATAGCTTACAATCGTATATACCTCACATAGCTTACAATCACATACACCTCACATAGCTTACAATCATATATACCCTACATAGCTTACAATCGTATATACCTCACATAGCTTACAATCATATATACCCTACATAGCTTACAATCATATATACCCTACATAGCTTACAATCATATATACCCTACATAGCTTACAATCGTATATACCTCACATAGGTTATCTGTTCTATCGCTTCATCATAGCTTACAATCATATATACCCTACATAGCTCTTTAATCATATATCCCTCACATAGCTTTCCCGTTCCCTTTCTCTTTTTACAATCATAGTCCCTCAGTAGCTTTCCTCTCGTATATACCTCACATGCTTACAATCATATTCCCTGTAGCTTACATATCCTCACATAGCTCAGTGAGGCAGTGAGCTTACTCATATATAACCTCACATAGCTTACAATGATACCTCAAATAGCTTACAAGTCACATACACCGTCACGCTTACAATCATATACACCCTACATAGCTTACAATCGTATATACCTCACATAGCTGAATGTTCATATATACCACGAATAGCTCCCACAATATATACGACAAGCGTAAACACGTCCGCACACTAGCTACCAATCATATCAAAGCCTCATATCTGCGTCTCGTTCTGTACACATAGGTTTACAATCATATATACCCTACATAGCTTACAATCGTATATACCTCACATAGCTTACAATCACATACACCTCACATAGCTTACAATCATATATACCCTACATAGCTTACAATCGTATATACCTCACATAGCTTACAATCACATACACCTCACATAGCTTACAATCATATATACCCTACATAGCTTAAAATCGTATATACCTCACATAGCTTACAATCGTATATACCTCACATAGCTTACAATCATATATACCTCACATAGCTTACAATCGTATATACCTCACATAGCTTACAATCGTATATACCTCACATAGCTTACAATCATATATACCTCACATAGCTTACAATCGTATATACCTCACATAGCTTACAATCGTATATACCTCACATAGCTTACAATCATAAATACCTCACATAGCTTACAATCATATATACCTCACATTAGCTCATAATCATATATACCTCACATAGCTTACAATCACATACACCTCACATAGCTTACAATCGTATATACCTCACATAGCTTACAATCGTATATACCTCACATAGCTTACAATCACATATACCTCACATATCTTACAATCACATATACCTCACATAGCTTACAATTATATATATATATATATATAGGATTGTAAGCTAATGTGAGTTATATATACCTCAACCTAATGTTGTCAATCGTATGTGTAAAATGTAAAGGCATGTAAATAAAGTCAGAATACACCTCACATAGCTTACAAGAGCCATATTTTATTCACAACAGAGTGTAGAACCCTTACCCGATGCTGAATGTGAGACGTTCTGGCAGCGGCACATCTCAGAAAGCTGGGACAAGGACAGGTCTACTATTGTGTAGCATCCCCTACTCTTTAGCAGAGTCTGTAAACCTCTGGAAAGGATGGAGACCAGTTGGTGGAGCCAAATGTTTCTATTGGTGAAAGGTCTGGACTGTGGGCAGGTCAGTTCAGCACCCTGACTCTTCTTCTGGAAAGCCATGCTGTGATGGGTGCACTATGTGGTTTAGCCTTCTCTTGCAGAAATATGAAAGGCCTTCCCTGAATGAGATGTTGTGCGGAAGGGAACATATGTTCTATGTTTACGTATGTATGTAGCCATGTGATTCTGATGATGTCTGAAATCCAGACGGAGGTAAAAAGGTAAAAAGGAGACGGAGGGCCGTACTGTGCTAGTCTAGATGGTACTGTGAGAGAAAGCTACAGTATCAGTAAGATGTTTATACAGGGCAACTCATAGAAGGTCTCTTTATGTTTATCTTAATGATTTACTGCAGAATAACATCTACTGTACGTTTACTGAAGACATCAAACTATAGAATAGCTCTCATGAAATTATACAGTCCACCTTAAAAACCTTCACAATGGAACTTTACAGGAGGAGGAAGCAGTTTGCTGAACCTGCAGTGGAGGCTGATAGAAAAAGGTTTCTAAGCAGTTTTGGAGCAGGTGTGTTGGTCTGTCCATCATGAATATTCACTAAACTGAAAGGAGAACTAGAGCTTTTACACTGTGCTTGTATATTTTATTCATCAGCTTTCCCATTCCACCTTAAATTGGTCAACATCTGGACCATGTAAGGTGAAACAGTAAAAATCGGATCAACAAGCTGATAAATAGAACCTGAAGGCCGGTGCCAAAATGTATGGTAAATGCTGCACCATTTAAGGTGGAATGGAAAATTTTGAACAAAAACTGGTATAAAGAAACTGAAGGGCAGTGCCTGAATATAAATGCTGCACCATTTAAGGTGGAATGGGAACATTTGAGCAAACAGCTGGTGTATAGGAGGCTGAACATCAGAGCCAAATACAGCACCGTTTAAGGTGAAACAGGAAAATGTGAGCAAAAAGCTGGTGAACAGAAAACTGAATACCAGCACCAAAATATAATGTAAATACTGTACAATTTAAGGTGGAATGGGAAAATTTGAGCAATAAGCTGGTGAACAGAAAGCTCACATCATCCTAAACTAATGGACAAAGCTACAGAGGACATTTTTTTCTCCCTTTTCAGTCTATTTCTTGGGTTTTCCCGACTTATGAACAGCAGGTTTTGGTACTTGATAGAAGCTCGTCATGGTTTCTCAGTTAGATAGATTTAAGCAACTGTGAACGATGCAAACCCCGGCCATCTTGAGAGCTTCTGATGCTTCTTATGTAGAACATCTCTTCCTGCCCTCCATCTACAGTTCTCAACACACACCCAGCGCATTGACATGATGTCATATACAATCAACCTATTAAACTCTTCAGACGTCTGGTTCCTATCGCCACCACTGTGAACAATTCTGACTCAGTCAGCATCTCAGTGTCGTCTTAGCCAGTTCATTTTATGGAAATGTAGAAAAATTGGTGAAGCAGAGTAAACAGAGGTCGCAGATCGTAATTGTTGTCTGCTTAAAATAAACCATCTGTTAGCACTTAGAGGACGGCCAGCAGCTCTTCCTCCTCCTAATCGAATGCAAAATCCCGTGTATTCAAAAACGCTTTAACAACGGCTGATGCAAAGCACCCTGGACTAAAATTCATATTTAATTTGAATAACAAATGAATCCTTTTAGAGGCAGCGATGTCATTTCCAAAATGTGTTCCGGTAATGATCCGACTTCACGCGGATCACTTTTAGTTTGAGGAAAGGTTACATCTCCATGACAACTTCGGGAGCTCTGAGGAAAGAAAGCAGCCAATCAGAGATGAGAGATTCTATGAGGGTGAAGAAAACTAGGGGCTTTTCTGCTTGTTAAACACATAAATCCCGTCTTTTATGAGTCTGGAACGTCTCATCAATTGCATTGCCCATGGATTCATAGCTCACACATTATCAGTAAAAATAATTAAGCATAAGGATCCCGAGGGGAATCTGAAAACCGGGAATTTCCCCTTTGAAACTACATACTACACATGTGTACTTATCACAAGACGCTAAAGTGCCTGTATCATTGAAAACCAAATCTTCCTCCCATTGTGAGACATGCAATTGATCAGCCACACATGTGACTTAAGCAAAGACGGGCCTCATCACTGTACCTGACTGACTATATATGGTAGTGTGAATATTACCATAGCATGCTGTTCACAGCAGTGAATAGAAAATGGCACACAGCAGCAGCAAGAAGGTTCTGGGAGACCTACATGAACCACGGAGAGAGAGAACCAACAAACTGTTCAACAAGAGCAGAGTGGCGCAACAGCCACAATCGCAGACATTCAGCGAGCAGTGATGCCCTCCGTGAGTCATCCTGTTAGTGCCAGCACCACTGGCAGACAGCTGCACGACGCAGGACTACATGCATGCACCGTCACGAAGACTCGCCTTAACTGAGAGACACTACTTCTGAATGTGTAGCTCAATAAATCTGTCTAAATGTATCATCAGTTATTGTTCCTGGTAACCTTTATCTTCCTTCCCATAGCACTGCATTCCCACACTTTCGTCTGGGTGCAGCTACTCTTTTGATAATGAGTGCATTTTTGCCTATTTAGAGCAGAGCAGTTAAGCCCCGCCCACTTGTCCTGAAGTAATAGTGTTTCAATCACAGTACAGCACAGTACAGAGCCAATCACAACAGACCTCATCTGCATAGTCTTGAAGTCACTAAATCAGCCTGTTTCTGAGGATGAGTGGTTGGAAAACAGTCACATACAGATGAGTTATGACTGCTTTGGTCCACTGAACTGCACATACAGACTGAATGGACCTTACGAGACCTCATGAGAAAGATGGAGGATGTGGGCCTACGCTTGTTGGCTGATTGCACAGAATCGTGGGAAAGTGTTGTTTGGCTGTTTGCTTGGTCTTGCACTTTTCCACAGATGTTCACATGTTTCCCTGAAGTGTACGCAAGCACATCAGAGTCATAAACACACCAGCATTTTATCCCATCAGCCATTTCTGCCTGAACGCCCTTATACACCCTAACCCCCAATCACTGGCACACTGCGTCATCATAACGCTTCACCACATATACATACACTACTGCAGGAGAGGGGGGCACTCACACACAGGGGCCGGAAAAGAAAAAGGAGTGAGAGATAAAAGAGAGGGGATGACAGTGAAACGAAATAAGAACATGAGAGAAAGTGTGACCATAAGAGACGGAGAGAAAGAAGAAAAAATAAATGGAGCAAAAGTGAGTAAGAGAGAGAGAGAGAGAGAGAGAGAGAGAGAGACAAAGAGAGAGAAAGAAAGAAAGAAAGAAAGAAAGAAAGAAAGAAAGAAAGAAAGAAAGAACAGAAGAGACAGAAGGTATAAGAGAAAGTGAAAAAGAAAGGAATATGAGAATGAGAAATTAACAAGAGAGAGAAAATGAAATATTGAGAGAAAGTGAGACAGAGAAAGAGAGAGATTGAGAGAGAACAACATTCACACAGAAACATGAAGAGATAAAGACAGTGTGAGGAAGAAGAGAGAGCAAGATGATTAAAAGACAAAAGAGGAAAGAAAACTAGAAAGAAAAACATAGAGAAAGAAGAAAGAAAAAAAATAAAGGAGAGCAAGAGTGAGTGAATGTGAGAGAGAGACAGAAGGTATAAGAGAAAGTGACAGAGAGAAAGAGAAGAAAGGGGATACAGCAAGAGAGAGAGGGGGAGAGAATGAAAGACTGAAAAGTAGCGAGAGAGTGAGTGAGAGAAAAATTAATGACTGAGAAAGGAATGAAAGACACAGAGAAAGAGAGAGAGGAAAGAGGAAAAAGCAAGAGAATGAGAGAGAGAGAGAGAGAGAGAGAGAGAGAGAGAGGAAAAAGAAAGAGAATGAAAGACTGAGAGAGAGAGATAAAGGAGAGAAAGCCCAGCTGGAAGAGCACAATGCCAGTGAGGGTCTGGCAGGAACTCAAGGCTGAACCAGAGTGCTCTGTTTTTCTTTCTTTTCTTTTTTTACTTTCCTTTTTGCTATTTCAAAGCGTGGCGTGGTGTAAGCTGTGGGGGGTGTTGGGGGTGCTGGGAGTGAGGGGAGGGGGGTGTTGGTGGGGCAGGCGAGGATTAGACATTAATGCGATTCTTCACCAGCTTAATCCTAATGATTACACCAAAATAAATACAACTTAGACCCGTTTATCTCCTCCGTTTAATTCAGCAGGCAGGTGCCAGCCGGGCCGGGACAGCAGCTCAGAGCACATACACATAAACATACACATCCCTCAAACACTTATTTATTTATTTCTTATTTATTTCTCTATTTTTTTCATTTATTTGTCATCTGACAAAG
>JAMWET010005988.1:155000-167500 GCA_024036415.1 Prochilodus magdalenae | reverse complement strand
CGCAGCCACATTCCTTTATTCCTTTATTCCACATTCCTTTATTGCAGATGACACGGTGGAACGGCCTGGCGCAGGCCTCGGGTTTCAGCCTTAAAAAAAAACACCGGCTGGCTGACCATCAAACTGCTGGCCCCGAAGCCGCACACCAATCAAAAGCTCACCTGATTGCTGTGTTTAGCTCCCTCTCCCCCCAACCTCCTTTCATTCATCCCCATTGAAGTCCTTCCAGAGTGGAGCTTGAACGATGCTATCGCTGTCTCTTTCCCTCCAATTAGAGCGAGCCTCTGGTCCGGTCGGACTGGGAGATGGCTGGCAGCCACTGTGTTTGGGGTGGTGTGGGGGAAGGAGGGGTCCATGACCCTCACAGGTGGTGAGGGGTATCTGGTTCCCCTTCGCAGCGGCTATACTCAGCCGCTGAAAGCTTTAAGGCGTATTAGAGAGGCTGGGACACAAATCTTCCAGTTGTATGCTGCCTGAGCAAAGTTTGAGTGCACTTAGTAGGGTTTAAAACAAAGAATGGACACACCAAACCTTCCATGCTTGTTTTGGAACTGAAGAACCTTTCATTGGATGGGTCCTAAGTTTGCAGCTCAGTCGTGTGAGTGTGATGAGCCCTATTTATAAAGTTTAAAGAACCCCTAAATGATCTAAAGCTTTCTTGGAAGAACCCTTAAATTGCTTAGATGATGTGTTACAGCTCAGGAAGTATTGCTATGTGAAGGGTCATGCTGATAAGAGACGCACGCCGTCCGGAAAAGGGACATTTTATGTTTTTTTTTTTTTTTTAAATATTGGTGTTTTGAAGTTGCATGTAAGCGTTTCATATATTTTGGGGAGTAGGTTTAAGTTAGTGCATGTTAGCGGTCACCATGTGTACAATGCTAGCTGCCAACGCTGGCTATATGAGCTAAATGAACCAGGCAAGGTCAAAGCAATGTCAACGCTGCTCATAAAAAAAGCTTTGCTGTGACATACAGCTATGACCAGAAGGCTACATTTAGCTCTGAAAGTAGCACTAGATACTAACTGCTTCCTGTGCCACTGTTGCACTAGCTAGCTGTCACCAAGTTGCTTATCCTTCCTGCATGTTCCCCCATGGTTTCAGCTGAGTGTATGTACTTATCTACCTGGTGTTTTTTAAAAGAGCACTGGACCCTGGACTCTTCTGTTTCTTAGTTTGTGCTGATGCTACAGTGGTGTCAGAAATGGCATAGCGGCCCAAGCAGTTTGGAATGGAATGGGGCATCAAATAACCTTTTAAGGTGAATGGCAAGAGAGGCAAAGCTCTGTGGAAGACAGCAAGGTAAGGCTCAACACAGAGCAAATCCTGACAATAGGTGAGAGAAGGCAGAATGATGAGGGGTTGCGCAGACCCGTCAACTTGTGGCCTTGTTGCTGCTCAATGGTGATAATTTAAGCTTGATGTCGGCTAGTTGCTGATCATGTGATTATGACAACATGGACACCTCAAAGACTAAAACAGTCATTTTGAGATCTGTATCTTCTAAAGGCTGGCAGAGCTTCAAAGATCAGATCAGATACTGAACATTGTTATTTCCAGTTTCCTAAACACTTCAATAGAAAGTCATGTACAGTTGAAGAGGAGGCATAACATCCCATAACCCTGTAAAGTTTGGAGTCGGTTACTCGAGTACTTTCCAGACCTCAGTGTGTCAAGGCTGCCTGTGGTGTGCCTAGGATGGATACAAATAGGGAAGATTCCCGAGTCTTTATCTCGACTTCCCTGAGAACTAGTACAGTCGTCCGGGGGCTCATTGGGAAGGGCTTATCATGCCGTACTGTGAAGTTTAATTTGATGGCAAGTGGGACTTTTGAAGTTGCCTTATTGCACAACATACCCAGCATCATTATGAGCCAGTGTCAAATCAACTGTTATCACTTGACTGTAGACTTACAAAATCTGTGCCTTTGTCCCATTGTACTGACACTGCAATACCGGTAAAAGGCTCTACACGCCCACACGTGTTCGGTTCTGTAGAGGGTTAAATGGGTTCTAAAATGGAACCCTCTGTGACACCTTCTTTTAACATTAGGTATGGGTGTCCCAGTAAACCATGATCTGTTTTACAAGCCTTGTAGTGGTCAAACTTTGCTTCTCTCTCTTTGTGTGTTTCTGCCAAAGATAAAGACCCTCGTTCACAGTCTGTAGACCTTAAATATCAATAAGTTAAGAGAATAACGAATGATGCACAAGGTCAGGATTGAATCGCACCTCGGCCTTTGCCCTGGGCTGAATTTATGCTTTTCCGATAGCCGCCAAGAGTCGTGGTGCAATGATAAAGACTCCCCTGGACATACGTTGTAGATTGAATTTAGCTTCATTTGCCGCCTGTCACCTTGAACAAATCCACATGATTAGTTTCAACAGCTCCCATAAGCCAGTTTATCTCCCCTGAAACTCCCGCGTCTCTCGCTATCCAGTCTATCCACACACATTTCAGATCCTGCAGCGCAGCCCCCATCGCCCTCCACCCCATCCCCCCCACACTCTCACACGTACACTATTTCAGCCACATTAATTGGATTTCTTAATTAGTTCCAGTAATAATTATTAAAGCGATATATGGGCGAGGTGAGGGATGTCTCCTGCTCCTCTGGTCTCTAATGCCCGCTGTTAAACTGGGTCATTAATGAAAGCCGTCACTCAGACAATCCACACCCACCCAAATAACTTCAGTCATCTCATGGGGGGAGCAGAGCAGAACAACACACACACACACACACATACACACACACAAACATTTGTTTTTATGCATTGTCAGGACTGGTGTCATTGACATAATGTTACTATTAGACCTAAACCTTGCACCTCTAAAACAACTTTACAGGGGGAGGACAAAACCCCTTTTCTCAAGTCATTTTAGATCATTTCTGTTGGTCCCCATTATGAAATTGGACCATGAAATAGACTGGAGTTTTCAAATTATCCAAAAAAGTAAGATGTGATTAAAAAAAAGAGAAAAGAGAAAAAGAAAAGAGAAAAAAAGGATGTATAAGCTATAAGAACCTTTTGCTGCTATATAGAATCATTTTCACTCTCCATCAACCTGAAGAACCATTTCACCATGCCATTTAGCAGTCAATTAAAAATGATGGATCTGTGTACAACCCCAAAATGCAATGATTTGCAAATCTCATAGACCCATATTATATCACGGTAGAACATACAACAAATATCAGATGATGAAAGGGACATTTTACCATTTAATTAAAATGATTAATTGATTCGATGGCGGCATTGCAACTCAAAAAAGTTGGGACAGGGGAAACAAAAGCCTGGAAAAGTAAGTAGTACTAATAATAAGGAAGAGCTGGAGAAGCAACCAGCAACTAAGTCACATGACTGGGTATAAAAAGAGCAGTTTAGAGAGGCTCTCAGAAGCAAAGAAGGACAGAGGTTCACCAATCTGAGAAAGAAGTGCATCTGAAAATTGTGGAAGAATTTCCTCAACAGAAAATTGGGAAGACATACAGCTATGACCAGAAGGCTACATTTAGCTCTGAAAGTAGCACTAGATACTAACTGCTTCCTGTGCCACTGTTGCACTAGCTAGCTGTAACCAAGTTGCTTATCCTTCCTGCATGTTCCCCCATGGTTTCAGCTGAGTCTATGTACTTATCTACCTGGTGTTTTTTAAAAGAGCACTGGACCCTGGACTCTTCTGTTTCTTAGTTTGTGCTGATGCTACAGTGGTGTCAGAAATGGCATAGCGGCCCAAGCAGTTTGGAATGGAATGGGGCATCAAATAACCTTTTAAGGTGAATGGCAAGAGAGGCAAAGCTCTGTGGAAGACAGCAAGGTAAGGCTCAACACAGAGCAAATCCTGACAATAGGTGAGAGAAGGCGGAATGATGAGGGGTTGCGCAGACCCGTCAACTTGTGGCCTTGTTACTGCTCAATGGTGATGATTTAAGCTTGATGTCAGCTAGTTGTTGATCAAGTCACTTGACTGGGTATAAAAAGAGCAATTTAGAGAGGCAGAGTCTCTCAGAAGCAAAGAAGGACAGAGGTTCACCAATCTGAGAAAGAAGTGCATCTGAAAATTGTGGAAGAATTTCCTCAACAGAAATTTGGGAAGACGTCAGATGTCTTCAGAGAATCTAGAGAAATCCCTGTGACACTTCAGGAAATCAGTGTCTTTGAAACCCAGCTTGCTATGCAATACACACATGCAAGTTAAAGCAAAAAAAATCCAGATGTCAAAACGACACCATCTTCTCTGGGCCAAAGCTCATTTAAAACAGACTGAGGCAAAATGGAAAACTGTTCTGGGATCAGATGAATCACAATCTGAAATTCTGTTTGGAAATCATGGATGGCGTGGACTCTATAGGTTTGTTGTGTCCTCAAAGAAATCGGGAGACGCACCTTCAAAGTCCAGTCTTAGAAGTTGGTTTAGCTGGTTCTCTGCTTCTTACTGTCTAAATAACCACAAACATGTTTAGTAATGTTGGGGTCTGGACTCTGGGGTGGCCAGTCCATTGTTCTGACTACACAGGCAGCTTCTTTGTTTCTCAGTGAGGAATTTCTTGAGTCCTTCAGACACATCCTTCAGACCTCTGTAGCATTGAGATGTCTTCTTACAGTGGAAGGGTGGACAGAAGCACCTGTGGATGTTCTCAGATCTGAAGCAGGAGAGGAGCTTGATGTTGGTACAATGTTGGTGGGTCTACCAGGTCTTCCAGGTAGTTGTTAGGAGTCCCTTTTTTATTTGTAGGGTTTCATTTTTTTTTTTTTTACCTCCTGTAAATGAATAAACCCATTAAATAATGAATGGTGGTTTGAGTCCTTCACATAATACTATATAACCTTAAGGAGAAATTGCAGTTCTGGAAATGTAGACAAACACGCACGACACTAAAGACACACACAGACAGTGTGGTGTGTGTGGTTGTACGTGTGTGTAAATTGCAGAGGCACACCAAGAGAGGTTTAATTAGCGTGTTTAGTCGAGTCGTGAAGCCTGCAACAATCGCTGAGGGATTTGGAAGATTTGTTTCAGTAGCAGCAGGAAGCAAACTGATATGACATTTCCCCAAAACAATAAGAGCCTAATCACGCCTGGCCTGCACACAGACACTAGCTCCACTCAGCGCTGTTCACCGCTGCTCCAGGACACGTTCACTAATGCAAACCAACACAACAGACGCTTCTGCCCTCTGGCCTGCAGCATAATATGATCAGACAACTGGCTCATTCCAATCATAATCAATTTCAGAAGGCTTGGTGAAAAATGCTGTGTATGTTGGATTCGATTGTAGTGCACTGAGAGAGAAACAACACTGGGTGGCATATTTAGTGTGCTTGTTCTAAATGTATAGGACAGTACTGATTCAGACTGTGGGGATATTACATATGGTGATATGAAAAAGTATTTGCTCCTTTCCCAATTTCTCCTATTTTTGTATATTGGTCATAATTAAAGGTTATAGGTCATCAAAATTTTTTTAATATTACACAAAGAACAAAATTAAACACAAAATGTGTATCATATCAGTTATGAAAAGTAAAATGTTCAATCCTACATACCCTATGTAAATACATAATTGCTCCTTTAACTATAAAATCAAAGGAAAATACTTTGACACAGTTGAAGTTACAGTACACTAACACATTACACTTACTGAGTTACTGTACACCAACACACTACTTACACTACACTAACACATCACACTTAACTGAGTTACTGTACACCAACACACTACTTACAGTACACTAACACATTACACTTACTGAGTTACTGTACACCAACACACTACTTACAGTACACTAACACACTACACTTACTGAGGTACTGTACACCAACACGCTACTTACAGTACACTAACGCAACACACTTACTGAGTTACTGTACACCAACACACTACTTACAGTACACTAACACACTACACTTACTGAGTTACTGTACACCAACACACTACTTACAGTACACTAACACATTACACTTACTGAGTTACTGTACACCAACACACTACTTACACTACACTAACACATCACACTTAACTGAGTTACTGTACACCAACACACTACTTACAGTACACTAACACATTACACTTACTGAGTTACTGTACACCAACACACTACTTACAGTACACTAACACACTACACTTACTGAGTTACTGTACACCAACACACTACTTACAGTACACTAACACACTACACTTACTGAGTTACTGTACACCAACACACTACTTACAGTACACTAACACATTACACTTACTGAGTTACTGTACACCAACACACTACTTACACTACACTAACACATCACACTTAACTGAGTTACTGTACACCAACACACTACTTACAGTACACTAACACATTACACTTAGTGAGTTACTGTACACCAACACACTACTTACAGTACACTAACACACTACACTTACTGAGTTACTGTACACCAACACACTACTTACAGTACACTAACACATTACACTTACTGAGTTACTGTACACCAACACACTACTTACAGTACACTAACACATTACACTTACTGAGTTACTGTACGCCAACACACTACTTACAGTACACTAACACACTACACTTACTGAGTTACTGTACACCAACACACTACTTACAGCACACTAACACATTACACTTACTGAGTTACTGTACACCAACACACTACTTACAGCACACTAACACATTACACTTACTGAGTTACTGTACGCCAACACACTACTTACAGTACACTAACACATTACACTTACTGAGTTACTGTACACCAACACACTACTTACAGCACACTAACACATTACACTTACTGAGTTACTGTACACCAACACACTACTTACAGTACACTAACACATTACACTTACTGAGTTACTGTACACCAACACACTACTTACAGTACACTAACACATTACACTTACTGAGTTACTGTACACCAACACACTACTTACAGCACACTAACACATTACACTTACTGACTTACTGTACACCAACACACTACTTACAGCACACTAACCCATTACACTTACTGAGTTACTGTACACCCACACACTACTTACAGCACACTAACCCATTACACTTACTGAGTTACTGTACACCAACACACTACAAACGATACACTAACGCATTACACTTACTGAGTTACTGTACACCAACACACTACTTACAGTACACTAACACATTACACTTACTGGGAACCAACACACTACTAACGATACACTAACACATTACACTTACTGAGTTACTGTACACCAACACACTACTAACGATACACTAACGCATTACAGTACACCACTGAATGTGAGGTAGCACACAATGCTGCGTCTTTAATAGATTTAAATACAGATGTCACACAAAATCACACTTCCATCTGGAAAGGGATACAAAGCCATTGCTAAGGCTTTGGGACTTCAACGAACCACAGTGAGAGCCATTATTAACAACAGGAAAAAAACTTGTTGGCTCACAACATGGCAGCCGTACAGGCCGTGCCATAAGCACAAGTCAGAGGTCAGAGAGGTTTTGCCCCAAACAGGTATAAAACAAACAAACTAGGAAACAGATACGCAGACTGTAACAAGAGCACAACGCAATATTCATCTAGCAGAAACGGAACAGATCTCAGTCATCTGCAGCTGTGGAGATGTTGGTGGTTGATGTTGTAGGATAGAAGACGTGTTGTCATGAGTCCAAAAATGAGGAAGGCCATATGGGATGGTACAGTATCTGATGGTACAGATAATTGTTGACAACACACAACACCTGTTTTCACTCGGTACAGGCCCGCTCAGTTTCAGGCAAGAAGTAGGCCAGATAAAGTGCTGATTTAGCTCATCTACCGGGGTCTGTATACATATGACCGCATGTCTTTCACTGCCATGTCCTTCACAGCAAATCCTGCTGTGTTGTCTAACGGTAATGCATTCTAATTTAGTGTATTGTACTAACATGCTGAATTAGACTCTGTGTAGTCTGTGTATTGGTCACTCACACTGTGTGGTCCAGTAAACACTGGCTCTGCACACCATTTTGGCAAAACAGAGGTGGTCTTTTAGTAGGAGGCTGATATAGCTGAGCTGTCTGTGTCGACTCACACTACACTGACTGAGCTTCAATGGTAAATAATAGTTTGCCATTATTTAGTATTGTTTAGTCTTTAGTCTATTTGCCTTATGAAACAGAACTGTTCTAGATGCATTCGCTGAGATGTAAACAAGGATGTTAAGAAAACGCATACAACTTGTTTCCCTGGATTTTCCACTATTTCAACTTCATCATCATTATTACATATATAAACTCAGAAGACACGTGTAGCTTCACTGGTGGTTTGGGAAGGTAAATATAATGGCTATGTTTGTGTGGTAGACATGGAGACACCTGGTTCCCATCACCACCATCACCACTGTAAAGAGTGAGTAATGCCCATGAACTACTTCACATCAAACCACTCTGTATGACTTTGTCAGCATCTCCATACTATAGATTTGCGCACATTAATGAAATTCCCCTATGAGAAACTTTCAGTTTAACCCTGTAATGCCTGGATTGTTTTATCTGACTATATACCTCACACTAATGAAAGAACAAATTCTAACTTCCGTTACAAAACCTTCAACCAACAGGAATGAAACTTGAAACTAGTAGACATGCGTAAGACATGTGAGAGATTTAAGTTTCATGCTCGGCTGCACATGTGATGTAAGCAAAGACGAGCCTAATGATTGTGTGGTCGCCTTGTTGCATGTGCTTTCCATTCTGATTTGTGCTGTTGTGTTGATAGCATTCTTTGGTGGCCGAGGATGCCTCAGAGAAGAGTTTGAAAGTATTTCAAGCAGTGCAGAGAAGGGTCGCATCGTAGGGCTCCTGGAAGTGGGACGGTCTTATTGACATATTGTGTTTCATGCCAGTTATGCGGATACTACCATAGCACACTGATGGTGGCAGCGGAGAGAACAAGGCATGCACCACTGATATAAAGGATCTGGGAGACCTACACAAACCAAGAAGAGGGAAACCTGACGGATTGTTGGAAATGCAAGATGAGGTCCAAGATGAACGCTTTGTTGAGAAGGCCTGGTGTCACTCCATCACCACCCCTACCGCAAAGTCTGCGGCAACCGTGTGGGTATATACAATCTGCATGGGATGGATTATCACAGGACACCATTAGGAACCTCTACAGCTCTATACCAAGATGTCTGGCATGTTGCATTAGCAGACATGATGGCCTGACGCCATACTGAGAGACACTACTTCTGTATGTGTAGCTCAATAAATATTCCCCATATCAGTCTAAATGTATCATCATTGTTGTTCCTGGTAACCTTTACCTTCCTCTCCAATAGCACCACAATCCCACACCTCCCTCTGGGTGCAGCTATTCTTTTGAAATTGAGCGTAAAATACCCTAATATTTTTTTTCTGTATCATCCAGTCAAAACTCCAGAAGAATTACAAACATGATCCTCTGGCAAACTGATTAATAGTGTACAGTGCTTCCCCTGTGTTTTGGCTAATGATCGAATCCTTTCAGTGCTGAGTCAAGTGAGGTAGAGCGTTGAGTCAGAGATAAAGAACAATGTAGGTGCAGGTAGATATTTACAGTGATGTACTGCATTAAACCTTGTGTAAGTGAGCCCTACACTGTTCAGATATGTCTGTCTGGAGTGATGCGTTAAGAAATGCTGGCTGTAAGACCCCTGAAACGAAACGTGACGGTGGAATGGAATATCCCTCTTATCCAAACCAACAGGCAAATCAGGCCTTATCATGCATCACATCTCTACAACAACTGTGCCGTTTTCAGTGCGTGACCACAGCCAGGCTGCTTCTGTCTGTCTGTCTGCCTGTCTGCCTCTCTCTCTCTCTCTCTCTCTCACTCTCTCTTTCTCAAGTTCTCATTTTGTCAAGTTCAGCACACTATGTAAAGATAGTAGGATTTCCTGTTAGCCCACAGCCCCTTGCTGAAATGTGTACATGTGTTCCCTGTTAAGTTATGGCCCGTTCAGCTCACAGGCAATTCAACCCTGCCCATTCCTGTTGAAGTGATATGGAGTGTTGTTCCGGCAGAGTTATTGGACTTGATGTCGTGAAGGTGCTGTTCCTGGCCGCTGGGAAGCAAGTGGGACCTTCCGATAGGTTGAATCCAGGCATCTAAAATGAGTGGCTGAATTATATGCAAGTAGAAACGTAGAACATGGTCCTTTAACCCAGTGAAGATGAGATAAAGCGAGTCTGTTAATGACCCCTTTAACTTGTTTAATCAGTTGCCGGAGTAGTTTCACTATTTTTCACCTTACGGGCCACAGTGTCAAGGCTTTCTGTGTGCTGTTGTAAAAGAGGCACAGGGCTTCATTTAGTGTTACACACAACAGTTTTCCTGTTAGCAAGTGGATTTAGAAAGCACTTGTTATTTATTTAACTTATATAATGAAATCTGATTTGAGATTGACACTCTACAAGCATTTTATTAGGAACACTATGCTGAGCCTCAGTTCTTCATGGCAGGAATGCTAGTCACGACAGGATTGCATGTCAGCATAATGCGAATCCCCTGTTCTACCACAACCCAAAGGTGTTCTATTGGATTCATGTACAGCAACTAGGAGGGTGAGTGAAGAACACTAAACTGTCAAGTTCATCAAACCAGTTTTGCTGGATGATATGGTGTTTGCATTATGCTATAAGTGGCCTTTAGGAGATGGTGAATTGTGGCACATGGTCAGCAGGAGTACTTCAATAGGCTGTATCACTTAAGCAATGACGTATTGGTATTAATAAAGCTGAAGTAAAACATTCCCCAGCCCATCACACCGTCTCCACCAGCCCGGACTGCTGACACAAGGCAGGTTGGGTTCATGGATAAATGCTGTTGGTGCCAAATTCTGACCCTACCATCTGTGTGTCTCAGCAGAAAATCGAGATTCCTCAGAGCAGGCTACGTGTCTTCAGCTGACCAGTTCTGGTGAGCCTGTGTCTACTGCAGCCTCAGCTTTCTGTTCTTGGCTGACAGAACTGGAAGCTAGCGTGATCTGCTGCTGTTGTACCCCATCTGCCTCCAGGTTTAACGCGTTATGCATTCTGAGATGTTTTTATCTGAGCTACAGTAGCTTTCTCTGGCAGGTGGAAGCAATCTGACCATTCTCCACTGACCTCTCACAGTGTCTCTCCTCTGAGTCACTCTAGAGACTGGTATGCTTGAAAATTCCAAGAGATCATCAGTTATAGAAATACTCAAACCAGCCGGTATGGTACCAGCAATCACACCACAATCAAAATCACTGAGATCACAGTTTACTCCATTCCAATGGTTCATGTGAACATTATCTGAAGCCATGGGATTGGCTTTCACTTCAGTAAACTAATTCAGGCAGACAGGTGTTCCTAATAATGGTGTTTGTAAGACAAACTAAACAATCGGTCTATGCATTGTTTTAGCTTTTTTGGATCACATTCTATACCTATTTAATAAATGCACCAACCGGGCTGAGAAAAGACACGATTAGCAAAGAAGAGTAGATTAAACCGCAGAAACAGCCATATTCCTGCATCAGCCTCAAAGGGTTAATATGCATGTCTGTGTGCACATGATGCGGTGCCCGTTTGCCTTGAGTCCTGCCTGTGTCTACTCTGGCGTGTACGCAGGGTGAGCGATGGCTGTAATGGCTGCCAGCTGGTGGCTGGCGATCTGTGTAGAGGCAATGATGGAGGACGGCCTGGACCAGAGCCCTCTCTTTCCCTCTCTCTCTCTCTCTCTCTCTCTGTACTGGCCTCCGGGTGCCTGTGGAGGCCAGAAGCCGGCCCAGATGCCCTCGACTCGGCCCCCGCTGGCTGTTATCAATTAGAAGTCTGGCTGAAGCAGCCTGGGCATGGCAGCTGGGTGCTGCACAGAGGAGCAGAGACCGGCCGTGCAGACTGAGCACACAGAGAAGGGCTGGATGGGGGCTAGCGGCACATGACATTGGGATCATGTTCAGCATAAAAATGTATTTTCTTCCTTATTCCAAATACAGACAGTGAGTCAAGACCAGGCTGGTACATGTCTGACCTCACAACCTTTAGACTGATTGATTATGGTAATATATATATATATATATATAATAAATATAGCAGAGCACTGCAGGAAAAACAATATCGGTTAAAATTGTTTAACATATGATCCAATTAAAACATCCCAATGGCAACACATTATTTCTTGTAATAAGCCAAATTATTTGTATTATTCTTCAAAAAAAAAAAGAGACACTTTCACTGATAACATTACTTAAAACATATTGAATTGTATATACATATTTATTATATAATCTTATGATATTCTTAAAGCAATCTCAAATTGATAAATGTTTATAAACTGGTTAGATTTAACACATTTTCACTTTTTCTAAGATGCCATTTTTAGTAGGTAAGTGGACAATAATTTTGTTTTTATTTTTATGCTTAAATAGTAACCAGAAAATTATATTTTGGCAAAAAAATAGTATTTCATTTATTGGATTGTATTATTATTGGTTAATGAATATTTAATTTTCCT
>JAMWET010005988.1:115000-150000 GCA_024036415.1 Prochilodus magdalenae | reverse complement strand
TACAGTTGTAAGCTCATTTTAATATCACTTAATTTGCAGGTTTGTGTTATATTTGTTTAAGTTTCCTAAAATCACTTAAAATCTGAATAAGATAAATAAGATAAATGATCTTGAAATTAGCCTACAACTAAGAATTCTAATATATGTCAATTTGGCTCCCCACAATATATGTTAAGATAAGAACACTGCAAGAAATGATATCTAGGGACTTAAAATTGTAGAAATAAATTAGACAAGCGTATTATAAACTTACAACATTCTCATAAGACATAGAGGTACCACTTTAGAATAAGGCTACCTTCATAAAGAGTTATACATGGTTTAAAAAGAGCTTATTAATGGTCATTAATTAGGTCATAAGCACCTTAAAATCGTTAATAAGCAGTTACAACACATAAATAACTTGGGCAACAACGACATGTTGTTAGTGTAACACTGAACATGCATACCTACACGTATAAGATCAGATTTTGATGTTTACTGATCTGACCCGTCGGCTTCAATACATATTCACCACATTTGGCGGGGGGGTGCTCATTTTTGCCAGTTGTATTAACCTGTTATAACTGCTTATTAATATTTGTAAAGTGTTTATAACCTAACCAATAACAAATACCAACATATTTGTAAACCGTTTATAAATCATTATAAAGGTAGCCTTATTCTAAAGTGGTACCGACATCGAAATATAAATATTATATATTATGCATAAATTTAAAATAATTATACTTGCCAAGATAAATTTTTTTTGGAGTGTGCCAATATAGTGAGATCATTTTAGCTGGAGGAGTTACTTTAAACAAGATACATCACAGTGGCGGTAAATGTAAGAAGCAGGAGTTGGCTTCTAATTCAAATTTTCCATTCCACTTTAAACTGTGCAGCCAGAAGGTAACTGCTTCTCCATTTAAGGTGGTACAGAACACTTAAAAACGGCGGTGAATATAAAGCCTGGTAAATGTTGTGCTTGTTTTAACTGCAGGAGCCATTAAATCATCCAAATACAGGGAGCTCTGTTACTTTCGTTGAGCTTACATGAGGAAGAGTGCAAAGCTGCATTGTAAGTTTCCCCAGTCAGGCTGGAGTTTAAGTGCTGAGCTAAGGCTTATTGATACTATTGAAGCTTCCCTTCTCCTTATAGAGGCTGGATTATTCTCACGCTTCGCTTGCCATCCGAAATAAAATAAGCCATGCATTAGTGCAGTAACTGACAAATTGACAGTGTTGCTCTATATCAGATTTACATTTGATTAGATTTACACTTGGCCTATGCCTCAGAAACAATCCATTCACATGACAAAGGAACCGTCTGTGGGGAGTCTTGTCTAAAGGCAGGATCTTCTCCACATCTGTTCCACTTCGGCTCTCCAGTCTTTCCGAGTCATGAGGCTCATGTACACTGTAATTAATGATATCTTGGCAACTACAAAAATTATCTTATCATTTTCAGATGGTTTAAATCTAATTTTATTCTGTTGTCATTCGAAATATTCTTTACTGTTTAAGAGATTTTAGTAAACCAAAGATTTTCACTATGTTGGAAGATCATTTTGCTCATTTTATGAAACAAGTCAACTTACCTGCCAGCATAGTGAGAAAATCTGGCTTACCTAAATTACCTAATACAATTAAAGATACATCTGGAAATATGTTAAATGGTCTTACAATTGGCTTAAAACAATCTCAAAATGAGACTCTCAATTAAATCTAAAATATTTTTCCTTGCCAGGAAATCATTATATCATGTTAAGTAAAATGATCTCGTATCTAGTTATAATGTAAATTTCTCCAAATCATCTCCCAATACAGCAAGAAAAATGATCTTACAAAAATCAATGAAAGCAAGTAAGATAAGCAAAAAGTGAGCTTACAGCAATCTCAAATGAGAATATTAAGATACATTAACTAGATAAAAGATTTTATTCTTGATAAGATATCATTTTTTTGCCCTTAAGTCCAGGTCATTGGTGTTAAAGTCCAAGTCTTTAATCTTGCCTAAAGTGCGAGTCTGGCCTAAGTTGACACTTCTAAAGCTAGCAGTAAGCTAACGCTGGTGCACATGAACATCTTTTGGCTGTTCTAAATAAAATGCTGCGGTTTTCTTTAAAAAATACCAGGTTTTATTTGAAGCTTATAACAGACGTCAGTGTGTATTTGACTTTGTAGCAGTTTTTCTGTTTACTGTTTCAGTAAAGAGGCCTGGCGTAGAGCCGCTGTTGGCCAGTCCCAACAGATAACTGAAACCTGGTTAGAGTATGGCTGAGCCAGTGACATATCTAGTACTTCCAGAAGGCCTAGAGTGATATTTGTTCGCACAAAATAGGTTCCAGACATGAGAAATCAAAACAGATGATTTCACTGTTTCTGATTATGTTAGTGTTAAGTATGACGTGTAAAGCTTCCAGCCCGGCTCCTGAAATGCTTGGGAGAGTTTGCTTGGGCGTATGTATCTAGATTCCACAGAGAAGCAAGTGCTGATTGGATAGTTTTTCTGTTAGGTGTCTCAAAAGGTTTCTTCCCAACCCATAATGAACAATGAAATAAAAGTATAACTACAGTAACAAATTATTGTTAGACTGTTCTTCAAGTGATTTTAGCAAGTCAAATGCAAGTTGCCTTGTTTATAGGCAAACCATCAGCCAAACCATAAAACAATGAGATAATGTAAAATTGTATTTTAATTTTACAAGAAATAAAATAAGCCATGCATAAAATCATAGTCTCATTTGGAGACTTTTTAAAAATCTGCACAAATATCCAACATTGTGTGAAAATTTGGCTAGTTGAAAACATCTGAATAAGACCCACATCCTAAAATTAGCCTACAACTACAACTACAATTTTTTAAGATATATAAACTCTAAGATAGTTCACTTGCCACGATCTCATTTTTTAATGTATATATTAGAGAGAAAAACACTGTGTACATTTATATCTTGGCAAGTGAAATAATTGTATATCTAGTTGATAAATCTCAAATCTTTCATGTTAAGATTAATGTATGCTAATTCAAAAATTATTAACTTATTTCTGGATGTTTGATGATGATTACTTGATTTTAATAAGTCTAATACTATTACCATATTGACAAATCATTTTGCTTATTTTAAGAAATGTGTGTGAATCAAGTCAAATAGAGATCACTTGGTTTACTTAAATCACTTAAAACAAATAAAATGCATCTGGGAATAAATAAAATAATTGCAGAATTAGCTTACAGCAATCTCAAAATGTCAGACTTTTTATAGCACGTTACTGACCTTATATCTGCTATATATCATATCATTTTGGTTTTAAGAGTTTTGCATGGTTGTTATGAGATTATGTTAATGTTGTTTTAGAGAATTTAGTTAGCCAAATTATCTCACTATATCGGCAAGTCATTTAGGGCCAATATATGCCAATAGTGTGAACTCATTTGCTTCACTACAACCACTTAAAACAAGTTAAACATCAGCTAGAAATAAGTTAAACAATCTTACAGTCTGATAATAAACTATATGAGATATATCAACTAGCTATAAGACCATTTAATTTGCCAACACATCAATTTAGCAGGGTAAATGTGAGATTGCAGATGGTATATAATGAACTGTGCTCAATATGACAAGAAACAAGATCAGAAATGGATTTCAGGGTGATTTAATGTGTGAGTAGCTCTGATGATACGCCCATCAGGGCAGGGAAGAGGAGCTTTTCTCCTCCACAGTGAGGTCCAATAGGGAAAATGAAGTGAGGCATGTGTCTGGTTGGCATTCAGAAGCCGTCTCAGCCTTTGTTCCGCTGTGAGTACAGAGAGAAATTGAGGTTAATTCTACACCACTTTGTGCTCTTTGTATATAATGAGTGTTTTGTCACGCAGCTATTTAAAAATCCGGTCACTCTTCCCGAACCGAGGGAAAAGAACTTATTTTTAGTCAACTCATGCACTAATATAATCATCAGATTGTGCATAATTAAGGAGTAATTAAAACCCACAGTCGTCAATAAGCTGAATGTATCGCTCTGGATTCTTGGCTCCAGCGCCTGTTTGATAATCATACCTCGCCTGTAGTACAAACGAGAGCATACGGGTGCGACTATAAATCTGTAGTGCAAATGAGAGAGCTCCAGATAGACTGCCTTTCTTTAATTAGCACCTACAGCGAGGTGTGAGAGTTTCCTGAGGGAGTGGTTTCTTCCTGTTGGAAAGGTCTCTGGTGATATTGGCACGTGCCTCTCCTTGGAAAGATAAAAAAACAGCTTCTGGAACTTTCTGTCAAAGTTGATTTTCTTTTTTTTCCACCAACGTGTTTGTTGACATTTGTGTCGCTCTGTTTCACACTATGACATCAGTGCGCCGGGTGTGCCGTTGGTCCTTTGTTTTTCTCTGTCTAACTGAAATTAACCCTCGTAAGTCTCGGTCATCACATGCTGTCATTTTTTAGGGCTGTCAAATGATTTAATAAAAATGCGTGATTGTCGATCACTTCAGTTTGTGTCGTATGTAGTGTCATTGTAAACCAAACTTTACTTACTGTTATTGTTAAATTAATAAGAGCTGATGTGGATTCTGGTTATGCCACATTTGCATCCTTAAAAAATATATATTTTGGCAAGTATAATTACCTTATTACCTTTTTATAAATTCACTTTTTGAGTGGTGGTGAGCTTATTCAAGATTATTGAATTTAATTCTTCCCTATACTTGTTCGGTTTTATTTACTTGTTTTAAGTGCTTTTAGAATCACAAAAGCTGAAGAAGGCCTCGATCACCAACTACATGGACTTTGACTTGTGCCCTGCAAAATATTATATCTTGGCAAGTAAAAATACATATCTAGTGGCTAACTTAAAAGTCTAATTTTGAGACTGTTTTAGCCCAATTCTAAGACTAATGAACTTGTTTCTAGATTTCTTACTTGTAATTTAAGCAAGTCAAGTTTTCTTACTAAACGTGGAAGACTATTTGGCTTGTTTCAAGCACAGTTCTTAAAATTAGCTAAAATACCTTCCGATATTGTGAGAAAAATAAAGTACTTAAAACGTGTAAATACATCTGGGAATAAGATAAATAATCTTTAATCACAAATTGGCAAATTAAATGATCTAACAATCTGTGATCTAACATCAGAGTTCTGTTTTTGAGATTGTTTGTAAGACAAAATTGAAGACTTTAACCAGTGACATGGATTTTAACATTATAACCTGGCAAGTTAATATATCACAAAAAGAGATTTCAAGAGTGTTTAGGCTAATTCTCAGATTAATCAACTTCTTTCTAGATGTTTTTTTTACTTGTAACTTAAGTTTACTGGAAGATAATTTGGTTTGTTTCAAGCATAGTTCGTAAAATAAGCTAAATTACCTGCCAATATAGTGAGGCATACTTAAATGACCTAAAACATGTAATGATACATCTGGAAATAAGTTACAAAATCTTAAAATTACCATCAAATAATCTCAAAATGAGACTTTCAACTAACTAACTAAATGCAGTGTTTAAATGAGTCAAATTATCTTAAAATTAGTTTCAACTATCTGAAAATAAAAATCTTGAGATATACTAACTAGACATAAGAACAGACAGTGTTAACAGGGTCCAATTGACCTGTGTTGTGAAGTGACAGCGCTACCCGCTGCTCCACCGTGCCATATATTACAAATCTTGTTCTGTTTAATAGTGTCCTATAGTCATCCAGAGTTTTAAATGTAGGGTTTTTGATCAGTCAAGTATCTTCACTCATATGTCCTAAGGTTTCTTCATATGTCTTGTGTAAGGCTGTCAGTACAGCGATAGCTAAGACATAGTGATAGCTTGGCTTGTATGTGTTGCAAGCCTGTGGCAGGATGAATTATGAACATGGTTTGAAGTTCCAACATTGCACTTTTACTCATGTAACAAGCACTCTGTGCTGAACACTGAGCATGCTTCCTGAGCTGGATGGGTTTAGCCTATAAGCACAAGAAGGAGGCTCTTAGACAACACCTGTGGAACTGTGTCTAAATGCTGCTGGTAGGAAAATAAGCACAGGCCAGGGATTCAGGGACTTGGCACTTTTCACTGACTCTCTGATAAAGGCTCACGCCGACAGATGTTTTTCTCCATAGCCATATCATAATAAATGCTTGTTACTGATTGAAGAGCTCCCAATAATGAAAAGCAGGTCTGATTAGATGTGCACTGTGAGGTGTCCACTCCCAGAGTAAAAGCCAATACATTTTCCATGCCCCAGAGACCCCTGCAATAGAAGAACTCAGTGTTTTGAGAGAAGGCGATAAGGCAGTATTTTCGGACCCACTTGACTTGAGAAGTAGAAAGAAGTACAGTCTAAGCTAGATATTAACAGCGATAGATAAAAGACCCATCATTTTAGCGGCATTGCATCTAGTTTTGTAGGGTATGCAGGTACTTTGGGGGGCCTGTGAGTCACCCGGGCCTCTCATGTTATCCATGCATAATGGCCTCTGCCTCTCTGATGCAAATCTCAAGCCTCGCCTCATCTCTGCATGGTGTGAGCATTGCTTTGCTTTTCATCTCTAGGCCCAGGTTATTAGATCTGAGCGTTCACATGGCCTGAGAAGCAGAGTGGCAAAGCATCCCAGATATGAGACAGAAGCGGTGCAGCATTAAAACAAAATGCATTCAGTCAATACTTTATCCAGAAATAAACTATGACAACTAACAACACAGCATACAAAACCGAACATAAACGTAATTTCATGCGCCATTCAGGTTTTTTAGTCTTGAATTTCCTCAAAGCGGTTTTCCTGAGATTTTTCCTCCTTTTTACTGTTAGCAGCATCTATAGCTGAGGTCACAAACCAACCATCATTGAGGCCAAGAAAATAAAATACACTGATTATCAAAAGAATAGCTGCACCCAAAAGGAAGTGTGGGACTGCAGTGCTAGATAAAGGTTACCAGGATCTATAAATAATGATACATTTAGACTGATATGGGAAATATTTACTAAGCTACACATACAGAAGTGTGGCATCGATTTGCTGTGTTGGCCTGCAGATTATGTGGTACTCGTCACTGGAGATGACCCGCTGCTATTCTGAGTCACTCCTTGACAGTCTAGCACGACACAATTGCAGTCTTTGGTGATGTTGAGGTGGTGTTAAGGGCAGTTGTTGTAACAGTCTTTGTTTATGTAGTTCTGCATCTGCTAATGGCGCTGGCACTAACAGGATGACTTATGGAGGCATCACTGCTCAGTGAATGTATGCAATTGTGGCTGTTGGGTCAGTCAGGTACAGTGATAAGGCCCATTCTTGCTTACATCACATGCATGGCCGAGTGTGAAACTTGAATCGTTTGCATGTCTCACCATGTCTAACCTAGCCACCAAGTTTCATTCCTGTTGGTTGATTCCAATGATGAGTGTGTGCATGACTGAATGTCTGTTTTGAGAAAGGATGACTGTTCAGCTTGGCTGTAGATGGATTTGTCAATTTTGTACTATTACTTAGGGTTTTTCTGGACCTGTCTTGTGTTTATCTCAGATTTTAGAGGCTTGGTCCAAAGGCTTCACATACAGGCTCAGGGATAATTTGTTATGCTATTCCACCCTTTGGATTGCCAGGCCATTCAACAATTCTCTGCCAAAGGTTGTAATTCACTTCCCATTTTTTCCCCAGTTTTTTTTTTGCTTCATGCTCTGAGCCTGATATTTTCATCCAAATGTCATGGGAGCATGACTGCTCAGATCAAATTGGGATTCAAAGATGATTCAGTAATGCGAGTGGCATTTTTGGACCTGATGTACCAGTTGTCATACAGAAGCCCATGCTGGTGAAGAATATTTATAGTAGAAGCTTTTTTGTCTGAACATGAAATTGATCTTAAGAGACTCAAACACTAACCACTAACTAGTGCACTACTCCCTTACAGCCTGCAGTGCATGTGTTTTTGGCCTGCTGAGGACATGGCCCTGTTGACACCCATTCAAGCATTGTGATAAATGAAGTCTAGAAAGCTTTGTTCTCCTGCCACACCCCTCTCCAATACCACTGGAGCGTTTACGAGCCCTAAGAGTAGAGATGCAAATGCGAACAATCCTGATAAAGGCGCTGCGAATGAAAGGGAAGCTGTTATGTGTTACCATATTGTTACGTGTTCATGCAAATCGCCAGCAGGCTTGGGCTAAGTTGGTAACTACTGTCCAGAGGTGTGGCTAGGGCTTTCACCTTTGTCAGCTATGTCTGAATCGGTTAAAAAGGGAATCGCCTTTGACGTTCCTGACACGTTGACTCTTGGGAACTGTGTACGAAGGACTCTGGGAGGGAATGGAGGGATGGTGGTTGGGGGAGTGATGGGGGAGAGTTTTTGGAGCACTCTGTAAGGTCAGCGTAATCTGATACACCAAGCCCTCATTTGGATATGAAACGATGATCTGTGGAGCATGACCTGAGACTCTGACACCAAAGCACCTTTTAGTCTTCCCAGCCAGTGTGCTGATCACTCCACTGGCTATAATCCCCCAGGCCAGCCTCCTCGGGGTAGCCTGAGAAAGAGGCTTTTCATTCACCCCATTGCTGCTGAAACACACGCGTCAAAAGCTATCACCTCAGCGGAGAGAGCCCTGCACAGCCCAGTGCTCTCCATTTCTCAGCCTTAGGGCCACAGAGGGCCAGGAAAATTCCACTTGAGTTTGACTTAACTTGTACACAAGTACTGACATAAGGTGCGCTGATGTAATCCATCTGTAACAGTGAGTGCCAGTAGTTACATTGTTGGTGCATACATTGTTAATGCAGGACACAGTTAATAGAGACACTATATGGTGGGGTCAAATTCCAATTCTAGTCAAAAGCATTTCTGCCCAAACACAAACCATGCTTAACCAGTATACTACACCAACACACTACTTACAGTACACTAACACAGTACACTTACTGAGTTACTGTACACCAACACACTACTTACAGCACACTAACACACTACACTTACTGAGTATACTGTACACCACCACACTACTTACAGTACACTAACACAGTACACTTACTGAGTTACTGTACACTAACACACTACTTACAGCACACTAACACGTTACACTTACTAAGGTACTGTACACCAACACACTACTTACAGCACACTAACACATTACACTTACTGAGTTACTGTACACCAACACACTACTTACAGTACACTAACACATTACACTTACTGAGTTACTGTACATCAACACCCTACTTACAGTACACTAACACATTACACTTACTGAGTTACTGTACACCAACACCCTACTTACAGTACACTAACACACCACACAGACTGAGTTACTGTACACCCACACACTACTTACAGCACACTAACACATTACACTTACTGAGTTACTGTACATCAACACCCTACTTACAGTACACTAACACATCACACAGACTGAGTTACTGTACACCAACACACTACTTACAGTAGACTAACACATTACACTTACTAAGGTACTGTACACCAACACACTACTTACAGCACACTAACACATTACACTTACTGAGTTACTGTACACCAACACACTACTTACAGTTAACTGACACTTACGAGTCACTGTACACCAACACACTACTTACAGTACATTAACACATTACCCTTACTGAGTTACTGTACACCAACACACTACTTCCAGCACACTAACGCATTACACTTACTGAGTTACTGTACACCAACACACTACTTACAGTACACTAACACATTACACTGAGTTACTGTACACCAACACACTACTTACAGTACACTAACGCATTACACTTACTGAGTTACTGTACACCAACACACTACTTACTGTACACTAACACATTACACTTACTGAGTTACTGTACACCAACACACTACTTACAGTACATTAACACATTACACTTACTGACTTGCTGTACACCAACACACTGCTTACACTACACTAACGCATTACACTTACTGAGTTACTGTACACCAACACACTGCTTACACTACACTAACGCATTATACTTATTGAGTTATTATCCAACACGATGCTTGACACTGTTTTATTTGCATCCATTTTAATACACATTGACCATACAGAACCACAGAGCAAAAAAACAAACAAACCCCAAAACAACCAACACATTGGATTACCACATCCAAGTCAATTGTTAAGGTAATAACACATTACACTACTGAGTCAGGCAGGCCAAAACACATTATGTACACTAGATGCATATGACTTACCAGACTTATGAAATTTGACTACCCAAACACTTACTGAGTTTTACTGTAAAACACACACTTTAAGTACATTAACACAAACATTACCTGCCCTGCTGTACACCAACACCTGCTTAATGACCCTAACGCATTACCAAAACTGAGTTACTGTACACCAACACACTGCTTACACTACACTAACGCATTATACTTATTGAGTTATTATCCAACACGATGCTTGACACTGTTTTATTTGCATCCATTTTAATACACATTGACCATACAGAACCACAGAGCAAAAAAACAAACAAACCCCAAAACAACCAACACATTGGATTACCACATCCAAGTCAATTGTTAAGGTAATAAATAAGTCAGGCAGGCCAAAATCATTATGATGAGATGATATGAGAAACCAGGACATGAAATTTGAACCCAAAACTATATCAAAACATGCATTTTAACTCCACACAAAAACATTACCTGCCCTGTGGTTATTTCCTATTAATGACCCAATGCTCCAAAATGAGTTGGTATACATAAAAAGTGAAGCATTGTTTTTACAATTTGCATTTAGATTTTAGGAATGTTGTCGGAACGTATTTAAAAGTATGATTTGCAAAAAAATTTTTTATTTATTCATTTTATTTTTATACATACAGAATGTTCCGTGTAGTGTTATAATGACATGTCATGTATGAGATAATGTATGTATAGTTGACATGTCAAACTCTCTCATTCTGGATTAACTTTATGTAAATGAGCTGAGTGACCAATCAGATTGGTGATATGAGATTGTTGACATACAAAGAGACTGAACACTGGAATGCATGCTCAGAGGGAGAGTAAATGGCTGATATAAACTCTACCACTAGGATAATATTAGAACTGGACTACTGTGTAGACTTTCTGTCTTTACACCTCAACCTGTGTGTATCTGAGCGACATGGCCCCAAAGTAGCCTGTTTTCATCTCACCATTATGAAACACATTCAGTGTTCACTTATACAATGCAGGATCAATGCAATAATCAGAGTCACAACATTTCATATACAAAGAGACACCAGTGTCCTACTACAGAGTCCAGAGTAACTGCCGTGTACAGCACGGACAGCAGCTAGATCAGTGACTCATGATGTCTTGGTAGGTTGTCACAGGTATCTAGATCCATGCTAACTGCAGTGCATCCCACAGCTGCTGGAGGGTGCGTGGGGGAGGATCCATAGAGCGATCAAGGTGGTCCCACAGATGCTCAGTTATGTTCAAGTCTGGGGGATTAGAGTTCTAAGGTAGTACTTGGACGACATCGTCTCGTTCTTTAGTGTCGGACATTTCTAGCGGTGTGACGTATAGTATTGTCTTACTAGAAGATCCCATCCGCCCCAGGCAAGACAATCAACTTGTATTGGCATGTAAACATATGTGTGTGCAGGCAGCCAATCGCACACCTTATATACCCACAACATGTGACTACTTTCACAAGCTACGGGCTGCAGCTGTCAAAAGTAGTCATAATAATGTGACTCGACTGTGCTGATGAATGACGTCCAATCTCGACCAATCCCTGATGTTCAGACAAACACTTCACATTGCACTAGCAGTAGTCCCGCCAGGCCTCTCCCTCAACGCCCAGACCTGCGTCCTAAAGCCCATGCTATCATGTGGGCAGAATCAGTGTAATCTAATATGCCGCTGCCCTGTGGGAAATTGAGCAGCACTCAGATTAGGGCCTGTTGAAAGATGACAAGCTTGGAGAATACAGTTAGCAGACTGTTTTCCTGTTGGGTAGTGCTGTCCCAGAGACGTGCGGAGGAGGCCCAGTCATTTACAGAGACTTTCCAAGTGAGAAAGGTTTTAGAAGTAATCCTATCTCCACTCCCCTTAGGCACAAAAACTCGCCACTGCCTTGTTTGGATAAACCCAACAAAGCGAATCCATGAAGTCCTAATGCAGAGTTTATGATGCTGACAATCTTTTTTCCCCTTTCTAATGTATGAGGGTTTTTTGTGTGAGCAGTAAGCGTAGGCTTGATAGAGTGCAGCTTGACAGGCTTCGCTGCAGTTAAATGTGTTTATGTCCTTTAGACTGTGGTGTTTATTCTCAGTGGCTTCAGTGCTACATTAAGACTCTGGAGTTAAGTGGATTGAGTCAAACGGTTTTAGGTAAAGCTGCAGAAGAGAGACATATCACTGCTTCACCTTAACTCCTCTGCTTGGTTCACCACACGTTTGTGGTGGTGGTGCAACTATTGCATTAAAGAGAAAGTATAGGGACTTTAGTGTTGACTGCTGCAGAATGCAGGTCAATGCAGTTCATGTAGCTTTTTAATACTGATTATTGACCTGAATAAAAATTTTTTGGGCTCCAGAGTTTTGGCACCAATCAAAAGCAAGTATTCGAAATTATGGCTTAATATTGTTTAACATTTAGTATATTAAGCTGGCACGTAGAAGCTTACGTATCCAGGTAGTAGCCTCTACTGCATTGGCTGAGGCTATAATTACTTGAAAAGATCTCCAAAAAAATTACTCAGTTATCATTCTAGCACTTTTTTCATGATAAGAGAAAGAAGGTGAGATGTCTGCAATTGATAAGGTGAGTTACAATTCTTACACCAATGAAGAAAAACACTGACTGTATTTGGATTTGCACAGTACTGTACTGCACTGCACACTACAGTAGTATGTTCTGTATACTCTGTACTGTATACGCACCCTGTGTGTAGTATACAGTACAGAAACAAGTACTGACCTACAGTGTAGTATACTAATACAGTCACATGACCAGTTACCTCACATTTACCACAGAGCTGTTATTACTGTATCCTCTGTTTAGAGCTAGCTGCTGCTAACGCTACTCAGTTCACCTGAAACACATTTAGCCTAGCTGTTAGCTACCCTCAGCTTCTTTACTCTAAAACTAAACCTCTAAAGCGAGTTCATCTTTTATTATTCTTCAGGCCTGTATATAATCACTACACCCACATTTATACTCAGAGTTGGTTGTGTTTTGCTCCCCAGTGTTACCCGTCACCATTTTCTCTGGCTGAAGCAAGCTGAGAGCTGGTGAGGCCGCAGTTCGTGATGGGATGCAGTACGCCATGAAGATAGCTCCCCCTGTATACTGGAAACGCTGACTGGAGTAGAACATCATCTGGGTGTCTCCAGTGCACTACAGTTTTGTCAAACACTGCGTACATACTTAGTTTACATAGATTTAGTACGCAAACAGAATGTAGTATGCCATTTTAAAAATAGCCACTGTTTGGTGCCACAGGGCTCTAATGTTAATTAGCTAACACAGCTAACATTAGCACCCACTGCAAAGCCAAACTGGCTGTTTGCAGATACAGTCTGGTCTAGTCTGTGGGTTTTTTAGGCTGTTTCTAACATCCAAAACTATTTATTAACATATTCCTTTCGCAATGTGGAAAGAATTCAACACACATAGTGCAGTCGAAGTAACAATGAGACACGGTATAATGCAAAGATTTTCATCTTTCACAAAACACAGTTGGAAAAGTGGATGTGGAAATGAAAGCAATACTGGAATTGATGAACATGTGCTGCACAAGCGCAGTCCAAATCGGGTTTCCGGTTTCAGTCAGAAAACAACAAGATTAAACAAATGGATTGGAGTGGAAGAACTGAACCTTTTTTAACCAACAGTGGGGCTGAATAAACAAGGGCATGGCTGGAAAAGGTTTACAGGTTCTGTAATTGTTGTGTCTTCTTCTTACCGCCACCAACCTAAACCGAAGCGTGACGCTGTGAGTGCATTTTGCAGGAAGATCCCATCTGCCCCAGGCAAGACAGTCGGGATGTATTGCCCCCTTTGCCCATGACTGCAATGGGGTGTATGTTCAAAGACAGCCTATTGCCCACCTTATATACCCACCAAGCCAGTGAATACAGGAATTCCAAGATTAGAATCCAATACATACCCAACGAACAAAAATCAGAATACTCAGGCCTAGAGTTGAATCACTTTACTTACTTACCCAGATAGCAAGCATACATCGGTCCGCTGGTTTGATAAGGTCGGCACCCCACTGACTGACCTCGGACCACCCAGATAACTGTTCTATGCGCTAGATCTAACTAGTTTTTAACTTCCTCAAGCTGATTTAAAATGCACACAGACTTTTATTTTGGAAAAACAGATTTAAAAACAATAACAAACATAACAAAGTGGGAAAAATAAATAGTGTGAACTGTAAGTGGAAAAAAAGCAAAGAAAAATAGCATTTGTCTGCTTAACCACTGGCAGGGTGCCCAAGAAACGCTAAGCAAAACACTAGTAAGCCGTCAGCTTTGCTGTTAGTGGGCCAATGGTGGTCCACCATTCTCCTTTTCTTAGGGTACTCATTTACTAAGAGCAAATTCTCAGGGTGAATCAGAACTGACTAATTTCCCAACCGCTCCTTGTCCACTCCTATAGACAACAGTGAAAACTCTACATGATTAGGTGTGTCCAGTGTTATTGCATGCGCTCTGTCTTAAATAGACTAGTGCATTCACCCTACAGACTTCAAAAGTGCAGCAACAGAGGGACTGGTAACTGCATACCAAAGAGCAGAGAATACAATGACCACAGACAATTCAAATCAAGCTCTTTTGTTCAGAGACAATGTACTGTCTGGGAACTACAAGTTGAACAGGACACCGTTGGACACAGACACAATGTGACAATAAAACCAGTGCAGGTTTATGAAGCTAATTACCAGATAAGGAGGGCGGCACATTTCAGAGCAGAGGTAGAGGTGAAACAGATAAGTGCGCACAGTAAATTACAAATGTGGAGTGCGCCCCTTTTTGGAGATTAAGTGCGCTCAGCCGTTCTTGAAAGGTTGAAAAACCCCTCCTTCTAAAAGTGCCCCCCGAAATAAACAGCATTCTCTCAGGAGTCGTCCCGTGTGGGTATTCGGATGAAAAGATGTCTAGAAGAGAAAGATTGAGTAGGGCCTGATGCCAGAGCCCTAAACGGTTAAGTGGCCCAAGTGCCAGCCAGCCTGGCACCCTGACAAGCTGGCACGCTGCTGCAGCGCCCGCTGCATTACATTACTGTCAGTGTGCAAATTACAAAACCCAACACACACACGCTCAAATTATGCCTTCATTTGGACAATTGAACAGGAGGGCTTTCAGCGGACATGATGAATGTGTCCATTTAGAGCATGGACAGAGATTTGGGACAGATATTTGGAAAGTATGGCGAAAGAAAAGAAGAAGAAAAAAAGAAAAAAGTTCTAATAGGTTTATTTTCAGCTTCATTATACATTTTTTCAGCGATAAAACCAGAGATAAACCGTATATACTCATGAGCACTGTTTTCATATTGTAACTATGGAAGTAAGTGTACAGTAACCATGTAAATGAGTGTAGTGTAACAAAGGAAAGTGCTATAGTGTATCTATCTAAAACATCATCACCTCAACACACTCACTTTGCACTTTACTGAAGATTCAATTTAGTAAATGAATACCTGCACATTTACACTGACATCTTGTGCACCTTCTATATATATCTCATATAATGCAGAATGTTTATAACAATATTGTATCCCCTGTATATACCCTGCATCTCATACTCTATATCTTGTATATACCCTGCACCTCACACTCTATCCTCTGTATACCCAGTCTACCTCAGATTAACCCAAATTATATCACTGTTATAAAACTCTATATTTGGATTTACTGGTGTACATTAATGTGTATACATTTTGTGTTTTATGTATATATATATATATATATATATATATATATATATATATATATATATATATATATATATATATATAAAACACAAAATATATATATATATATAGTGTATCTAGGGTAGTGTATGGAAATGGGTGTAGTGTAATCATGAAGATGGTTGTAGTGTAACTATGGAAATAGGTGTAGTGTAGCTATGGAACTGGGTGTAATGTAACAATGGAAATGTATATATTGTAACCATGGGAATGTGTGTAGTATAACTACGGAAAAGGGAGTAGTATAACTATGGAAATGGGTGTAGTGTAACCTAAACTATAACACCATAGATGGGTATTGTCACAGGATATAGAATAGCTCATCTATTTCTCGGTATTGGAATGCTTTTGTTGTTTTGCATATACCCTGGATTTAGGGCTGTGTTACTGGCTTTTGAATACGGAGCTTGAAACCACACAACAGTTATTACGGTAATAGCGTGTGAGTGTAGCATGCTGGAAATAACTGAAGCAAGTCGGTTTTCATCAGTGATGTATAGTGTAGTAGTGCAGGTCTGTATTATAACTTACTCTCAATTAATCATCACTGCACTACACGTTCTTTCACCGTAATAAACTGAAAAACAGATTTCAAGGACAGTTACTATGAGCTTAACAGGGTGAGACAAAATCAAGACCAGTCAAATTCAGTGTACATGTGATCATGTCTGGAATAAGAACTGGCACAAGTGCAGGGTTCCTATTTGAAGAACGTATGATAAAATTAGATGAGCTTTGATATGTCTCTTCATTGTCCTTGAAAGCAGCCTTACAGCTTCCTGTGTGGTTCTTTGTGAAGCGGATGTGTATCGAGCTATAATGGTCTCATACTGTATTGATCATGTGATGGAGTGAGTGTTTCGGCAGCGGGCCCATATTTAAAGTGGAGCCAGTGCCTCAGACGGGGTAACCTGAGGCTGGAGGCCGTTTTGTGGCTTTATCGCCCCACTGAAATAACTAGAATGAGGCGGTTTCAATGCCTTTCACTTCATAGGCAGACTCGCGCTCTCTCACATGTCCAGTCGCGCATCATTAAGCCTGTAGAGCTGCACCACTGACCAGACCGGTCAGCTGGAGCCTGCAGCTGTGCTTATGTGTGTGTGTGTGTTTGTTTGAAGATTTCCAGGCAATTTTGGCCTAAAAATGTACAAAACGTATAAAACGTTAGAGGTTCAAAAATACATTATATACTGTATTATTGTTAGATACAGTATATTCATACATACAGTATATCAATATCGATTATATAATCAGTGTCCCAACTGAAAAGAGACTGAAATGATTCAATGCCAATGTGACATGCAAATTATTCAATACGGTGACCGCCCTTAACATCATGTCAGTGTCGCCACAGACTGCAATGGAGTCATGGCATATGGTCATGGAGTGATTCAGAAGGGCAGCAGGTCATCTTCAGTGACAAGTCCTGCTTTTGTCTTGGTGGAGACAAACAACAAATCCTTGTGAGTGCATGCATGCATGAGCCACAGGTGTGAATGTAGACCTTAACCAGATGGAAAAGAAACATTAGCCTTGAGGGCATGGACACAAACATAGAGAACAAAAGTGTGTGAGAGATAGAAAGAGAGAGAGAGAGAGAGAGAGAGAGAGAGAGAGAGAGAGAAGAGAGAGAGAGAGAGAAAGAGAGTTTTGAATACAAATCACCTGTTTTCTTTCTTAGTGTGCAATTATAAGAGAAGCTTGTAAAATATTCATGTATAATTTTGAATAGTACACAAACAGTCTCATGCACTGTTTGTGTACTATTCAAATATATAAATTGTATATATATAAATTGTTATGTGTAAAAACGTCTACAGTGTGTTATATTAATATCTATTTTTTATTATTATATTTTATTTTATTTATGTCTCTCAAGTTTTCTTACAATTTATATTTTGAGTTTGATAGGTGCTCTTATACATAATTGCCTGAAAGCTATAATCATTAGAACTAGAATTTGAATTACAATTTAATTTACCATTAGTATTGGAATTAAGAATTAGAATTTTAAAATAGAATTCATCATGTCCTAGGGGCATTACAAAACTTTTAATTTAATCATCTACAACACTAATAATATCTAATAATTTATTAATAACGTATTTATACACACAAGGCATTATTTTTAGTCTGAACAAACAGTCAAAATTCATGCTGCTAAACAAACTCACCAGATAAAAACGAGTCCCCTGTGACTGAAATATACCTAAAAGCGTGTAATACCTCCACCAGCACCAGTAACAGCTGTGATTGGATTTGGCATGTACTGGATATGTTCCTGGATGTAGGCCACATCAGTGTTCTTTCATCAAGGAACTGTGCAGCTGGTCCAGATTTTGGTGGATGCCTTCTCTGGTGCAGTTCTGAAGATAATGCACTGTAGACTGGGATTTTAGCCACTGCTGGTTGACCTGTATGAGCGTACGCGTCCATACACCTGCAGACTCAGCTACTTCCTTCACACTATGGTCTTTGGCACGCCCAGATGCAGTCACCCCTTTTAGCCAATCATTAACATCTGCTTTGGAGCCATTTTCCACACATGGACCGAGACCTTCACTGCACTGTAGCATCTCTTCTCAATCTATGGATCCCATCACTCACACCCCGCAGGTATTTTTAGACTCATCATCCGCATGCAGCACCATCTGAAGTTACTACCACCTTAAACCATGTTTGGGCTGTTTAGCTGAATCAGATACAACACATTGTGAGAAGTGGAGCAAGAAAAAGTCATGGTACCCCAAAGAGTAAAAGTAGAAGTGGCAGTTCTGTGTTCCGGTGAGGTCGACCCACTTTAAGCACTGAGTAAAGCCATTGTACCACTCATTCCAGGGCACATACAACCAAAGCAGTCTTTGTTCTCGTGTATGATTAGATCTCCACAGTGACATACAGAAGTATCTGAAGCTCCTCTGTGTTCTGGAGGAAGTGCAGAGTACGCAGCATCTGTAAGAGAAATGTGTAGGGCACCGGCACATCTGGAGCTGAGCTGTAAATTCCTGCTGCATTTGTTCCTCATTGGCTGAATTAGTCACTGTATCGAATGACCTTTGAAGTCCGGAATACATGCGAGGGTGGCCTGCTGTGATGTTCACATCAGATCGCTTTGCTGTTTTTTTCGTTGGGAGTATTTTTTTTAATGATGGGACACTTATGTGACTGATGATGTGAGATTTTTCTTATGTGATGCCGTATATCTTTGCTATGTCTTTGGCACACTGTACTGAATGTTCATGATTCCAACGTGTACATCGTTTCCACATGAACAACATATATATCACATTAACACAACACATTCAGTTTACCTAAACTCAGAGTTTTCCTTTATGTGCCAAGGTCCCTTTAGGAGCAGAGCTGTTATAAGGAAATATGAGGAGATCAATAAAAAGGTGTAGGAATTTTGTACATCTGGAAAAAGGATTTCACTGTCTATCAGTGCTTAATAAAGCAGTCCATTTTCACCATATATGTCATGATGGGTAGAGTCCATATCATCCTATTAAAGGACATCTTACATAAAAGAATAAATCTCTGGAATGCTGCTGTGCCATTCTAATGAAGGCTCCAGGCTCCAGGTCTATAAAATCTATAATGATAACTCTGACTCAGAATCTCAGAATCCCATTTAACTGTGTTGAAAAGAGTTGTTGTTGTTGTTAGCTTGACTGTCAGCTGTCCACTGATGCCTTGGATTGAGCCTACTGACTAACCAGAGGCTGTGCCCCTCACGTGTCAACCATTCAAAGACTGTGTTCCTGTCTTATGGACCAATCAGAAGCAGTGTTCTGGATTTGTTGACCTGTCAGAAGCTGTACTTCTGTGTTGTTGACCAGTCAGAAGCTGTGCGCTTAACTTGCGGACCAATCAGAGGCTGTGTTCTTAACTTGCCAACCAATCAGATGTTGTATTCATGATATATCGCTTTGGAAACCAATCAGAAGCTGTGTTCCAGACTGGTCAACCACACAGGCTCTTTTTGACAAATTAGAGGCTGTGTTCTGAACTTGCCAACCAATCAGAGGGTGTGTTCCTGACTTGTCAACAACTAGAGGCTGTGTTTCTCACTTGCCGACCAATCAGAGGCTGAATTTCTTACTCATGTACCAATCAAAGTTTGTGTTCTGGACTTGAAACCAATCAAAGGCAATGTTTAGGACTTGCCAAACAATCAGAGGCTGTGTTCTGGACCTTTTGACCTATCAGACCATGTGTTCTTGATTTGTCAACCAATCAGAGGCTGCATTCTTGACTTACTGACCAATCAGAGACTGGGTTCCTGACTTGTTTGCCAATCAGATGCTCTGTTCTAGACCTACAGACCAATCAAAGACTGTGTTCTGGACGTATTGACCAATCAGAAGCTGTGTTTCGGAGTTGTCGACCAATCTGAGGTTATGTTCCTGTCTTGCTGACCAATTAGAAGCTGTATACCTGACTTGTCAATGGAACAATGCTTCCCAAGATATTCATCCTTTGAACTTGATGACTTGATTTGTTGTCATACATGACATCGTCAACCTTAGAGGGTTAAGACTAATAACTGTGCGAAGTCGAGGCTTCCACTTTGCCACAAATTCATCAGCAAAACGTCCAGCAGTTTATAAATAATGTTCTTTAGCCAGGGATTGCAAGGAGTTTAGGTATTTCACCACAGACCACAATTAAATGCCCATGACGTCTGCCCCTTTAGACAGCTCTGCTTTAAAAACCGCCATGTTTCTGTGATGGATACCACCACATGGGATCGGGAATACTTAGTCAAACCTCTGTCAGTAAACACCGTCCGTCACTGCATCAGGAAACGGAGGTTAAGACTGAACTATACACAGTGGAGGTCGTATATCAACAACATCCCGAAACACCACCGACTTGTCTGGACTCATCTGAGCTCATTTGAAATGGACTGATGCTCAGCGGAAACATACACTGTGGTCTGATGAGTCAATCTTTCAGATTGTTTACAGAAATAATGGATGCCATATTCTCCGAACCAAAGAGGCCAAGGACTATCCAGATTGATCCAAGTGTAACATTCAAAATCCAGCATCCATCAATAAGGGACCATTAATCCATTAATTAGACTGACCTGCTTGCAGTCCAGACTTGTCTCAGATTAAAAATGTCTTATTAAGCACAAAATACCAAATAAATAGGTGTGTTTTTACAATAACGGTTTGGGCTATTTGGGTGACTACTGAGTTCTAGTGTTAGCTGTATTAACTTTATTTCTCTGGTCCTAAACAAAGCAAGAAAAATGAAGACTCTAAACACTGACTCCTGGCCCATAACTACATCTGGGGTAGATATGCGACTGTGTGAATCTAATATTTAATAAAGTAGTAATAAGCAGACAGTCAGTTATCAGTTTCTGACTGATAAGTCTTTATAAGGGCTACACTATGCATTATAATGCCCCTGTAGTTTTCCCGCAGTGGACATATGCTCACATCTTCCATTTGTGCTACTTATGCATTAGTGCTTTGTGCTCTATAGTGCCTTGGAGTACAGCATCTGTATGCGTAATCAGCTTTAACAGGCCACTCTTATACTGTAAACACTCCCTGTAAAGGCCCATGGAAGCAGCTCCATGTGTTAGGATCATTGCTGGAGCCAATTGTCTGAAATGGATCTCAGTGTTTAAAGGCCCCAGAAGAGTGTCGCCTTCAAATACACACAAAGCCCTAAAAGTACAGTGTGTTTTTTTCATGGTTCAGACGAGTTAGAACCCCTGAAGCGCTGCAGCACAAGACCAAACGGCTGTATTAGTCTGCTGTGGTCAAATTGCAGACTGTGACTACTGAGCAGCCTGATTGCACCTCCTTCTGTAGTGATAGAACATAGTTGTAGTAGAAAGCTGGATGGAAATGCTGCAGGTGCCCCTATGGGATCTCCAACAGCATGTTAGTTCTATTAATATCACTATAATACACACTTTCAGTCCACTCGCTCTGTATCTCTCTCCATCTCTCTTTCATTCTCATGGCTTAATCCAATAAGGGATGGTTCAATGTGGCTCCAATAGAAGCTTCATTGTAGAAACCGTGAAAAGGTCACAGATATGGCATCTCCCAGCAGAATCACGGGACCATTCTGTGTGAGTTCCTCTAATGTATCTGTGGCCTCTTGTCTGAGTCACTTAAGGCAGCATTGAGTCTGTGTGTGGAAACCAAACTGAAGTAAAGAAAAGCTGTTCTGGGATCGGCCCCAGCTCTCTGGCCTTCTCTGGTAAAAAAACAGAAATGCCATATAAATAGATTCTTCATCGTCGGCGCTGTTTGGGTAATCGCTGGTAATTAGCCACTGTCTGTCCTTAATGGAGCAGTTTAAAAGGAGCAGCTGGAGTGCCGCCGCTCTCTGTCCGGGCTTTTCCCTCCACTAAATGGGCCTCAGAGCGGGCCAGAGGCTGAAAATACAGTCAACAAATGAAGCACTGTTGACACTTTTAAAAGCCTATTTATTTATATATTTATTTATTTATCCACTTAATAGAGTGCCCATTTTTGGCCCATTTGAAGTGTCATTAGAATATTGATCATAACTATACATTTTAAGAAACTATTACTATATATATGTGTGTGTATATATATATATATATATATATATATATATATATATATATATATATATATATATATATATATATATATATATATATATATATATAGGGTTTTTTTCTTTATTAATTTACACTTTAACACATTACTTTTACATCATTTTAACTCTTCAATTTAAGTATGTGTAGAAGGAAGAGTAGTAATAAAGACAAATGTAGTACTAATAGAAGCAGGTGTAATAGTAATAGAGGTAATACAATAGTATTATCAAGTGGTAGTAGAGGCAGAAGTAGTATTACATCTTTAAAGAGTGTAGCGTTTGTTGCGGAAGTAAATGTAATAGTTGTAGCAATGTAGTAGTATGAGCAGTAATCTACGTAGTAATAGTAGTATGAGCAGTAATCTAGGTAGTAATAGTAGTATGAGCAGTAATCTAGGTAGTAATAGTAGTATGAGCAGTAATCTAGGTAGTAATAGTAGTATTAGCAGTAATCTAGGTAGTAATAGTAGTATGAGCAGTAATCAATGTAGTAATAGTAGTATTAGCAGTAATCTAGGTAGTAATAGTAGTATGAGCAGTAATCTAGGTAGTAATAGTAGTATGAACAGTAATCTAGGTAGTAATAGTAGTATGAGCAGTAATCTAGGTAGTAATAGTAGTATGAACAGTAATCTAGGTAGTAATAGTAGTATGAGCAGTAATCTAGGTAGTAATAGTAGTATGAGCAGTAATCTACGTAGTAATAGTAGTATGAGCAGTAATCTAGGTAGTAATAGTAGTATTAGCAGTAATCTAGGTAGTAATAGTAGTATGAGCAGTAATCTAGGTAGTAATAGTAGTATGAGCAGTAATCTAGGTAGTAATAGTAGTATGAACAGTAATCTAGGTAGTAATAGTAGTATGAGCAGTAATCTAGGTAGTAATAGTAGTATTAGCAGTAATCTAGGTAGTAATAGTAGTATGAGCAGTAATCTAGGTAGTAATAGTAGTATGAGCAGTAATCTAGGTAGTAATAGTAGTATGAACAGTAATCTAGGTAGTAATAGTAGTATGAGCAGTAATCTAGGTAGTAATAGTAGTATGAGCAGTAATCTAGGTAGTAATAGTAGTATTAGCAGTAATCTAGGTAGTAATAGTAGTATGAGCAGTAATCTAGGTAGTAATAGTAGTATTAGCAATAATCTAAGTAGTAATAGTAGTATTAGCAGTAATCTAGGTAGTAATAGTAGTATGAGCAGTAATCTAGGTAGTAATAGTAGTATGAGCAGTAATCTAGGTAGTAATAGTAGTATTAGCAGTAATCTAGGTAGTAATAGTAGTATGAGCAGTAATCTAGGTAGTAATAGTAGTATTAGCAATAATCTAAGTAGTAATAGTAGTATTAGCAGTAATCTAGGTAGTAATAGTAGTATGAGCAGTAATCTAGGTAGTAATAGTAGTATTAGCAGTAATCTAGGTAGTAATAGTAGTATTAAAAGAGGTAGTAGTAAGATACAGTAGTAGTAGGAATGGCAGTATTATTTGTAGTAGTAATAGTAGGCATAGTGGTAGAAAACAATAGATAGATAGATAAACTTGAAACTTGGAAACTTAAAACTATACTACAGAGGTAATGGTAGTATGAGCAGTAATCTAGGTAGTAATAGTAGTATGAGCAGTAATCTAGGTAGTAATAGTAGTATAGTAGAGAGAATGGTAACATTCTGATTGTAACAGAGGTGGGCGACGCTGCAGAGGTTATAGTAGTAATGGAGGTAGTAGTATTAGAGATTATAGTAGTAAAGGAAGTAGTAGTAGGTGTGGATGTGGTAGTAGTAGTAGTAACAGAGGTAATGGGGTAGTAGTAGAGAGAATGGTAACATTCTGATTGTAACAGAGGTGGGAGTAATACCAGCATTACATGTAGAAGTGGTAGTGAGAGGTAAATGTGAGTAATAAAATAGTATAAGAAGTGGTAGTAGAGGTGGTAGTGGAAGTAGCAACATAGGTAGCAGAGAAGATAGTAGAAGTATTATTAATAGAGAGATTAGTAATGGGGTAGTAGTAGTAGTTTTAATAGTAGAGGTAGTCCAAGTAGTATTAGTAATAGTGGTAGTAATAGTAGTAGTTTTAATAATAGAGGTGGTATTAGTAGTGGCAGTAATCATGGTGGTAGTAGCAGTAGTAATAGTGGAAGCAGTAGTAGAAGTAGCAACAGAGGTAGTAATAGTAGTAGAGTTTTAAAATTTGTAATTGCTTTTGTTTTTATTATCACCTGTAAGATTAACTCTCTACAGAAGTGAATACAGCAGGTAATTATTTGAAATATTTGATTGTGCATAATAAATAACCAGGCCGGTGTAACATACGGTGTTAAAATAAAAGAGCTTATTATACACCTTTCCAACAAAACCACGGAAACACAGGTTAACTGGTGCTAATAGATGAATATGGCACTCACAATAAGAGCCACAAAACAATTAAAGTAGATAATCTATAATTATAGAATAAGCTTATTTCCTTAAGTGATACTTTCCTAATTCTGACACTGCATGATATATAGTTATCTATAAACTTGGATCAGCAAAACTTCACCCATCAAAGATGCCCAAATTTTGTCTGTACAAAGTTTAGAGATGTGGGTCACAAAGTTGATTTGAGATTACCTAACATCTGTGTGTGATGATTCAGGGAAGCACTTAGCACCATGGTAAATAGTAGGCTAAACTGTATGGTGCCATTAGCTTGGTACCTTGTAGCTCCAGTGCAAACTCTGGATGCTAAATACGTATCGGTTGATGTAATATATTTGTAATTAGGGGGGCTATCATGCAAAAGAGACGTTTGGCTGAACTCCCGCATTAATGTTCTACTATTGTTCTATACTCTATCCTAATCCTTATTCTTCCGTACAGGCGTACTGCGGCAGCAACTGCAGGGAAGATAACGAATCAGAAACGTGCTTTTTTTCCAAAATGTATATTTCATGACGCATGCACAAGGGGGCAATTTTGCCCCCCTTCCTCACTCTTTCGATTGCCGCTTTGTAGAGGTTTTTTGACACCCCGTGGCCTACTTTATGATGTTCTACAGCCTGCCGTCATGTCTGAGCATGGTTGCGAGAAAGCTCCAGGCTAAGCGCGGATATTCATATCTCCTTTCCCCGAGGCAACAGGTTTCAAAAGAAAAGGCTGGAGAACAATTGAACTGGCTTTTTTTCAACAAGGGCAAATACGAGGAGAGAGAGCGGCTAAAGCCCATCGCCCACCACTTCCAGCGTTTAGTGTTTCTGGAGGATGCTTTCTGAGTCACGGAGGACCTCTGCCAGATCCTAAAACTTCTCAATCTCGCTCTATAGGAGTAAGCACTGGGAAAACAAGAGCAGAGCACTCATACAAAACAAAGGGTCTTGGCTTTGCTGTAGGGTTCTAGGGAAACCTTTAATTAGGGATTGTAAAGCAATGTGCAGCACTACTGTTATCCCATTTATATTCCTCTTCTTCTCATCTTCTTTTTCGTTTTCTGCCAAAGTTTTGCCTGCCAGCTAGTCCCACATTTTTTGGGATATGAACATTGTTCCAAGTCTGGAATGTTCGGCCTGATTGGGATTGTTGTGCTTGTATACGGCTTTGTGAAGAACTGTGTCTCATTCAAAAAAGCACTCAGAGCCGAAACAATCTTCCAGTATGGATTTCAGCATGAGTGGGAGGGGCTATACTGCTGTAGGCTGAATATGTGGATATGCAGTACCAGTCAAATGTTTAGACGCACCCAACTAAGTAATGTTATCTTAAACACTGTACAGGCATAACAGATCCAACTGATGAGACGTCTAACACAACAAATATCTGACTGACTGACCCAGCAGTCACAATAGGGGGCATTTAACAAGCAGTGAGTCATCTGGTTAGTGCCAACACCACTGGCAGGTGGCTGCACAATGCAGGACTACACGCGCTAATGCAACATGCCAGAGGGTCCTACTGGTGTCCTATGATAATCCATCCCATGCTGCTTGAATATTCTCACACAGTTCCCACAGATAGTGCGGTAGGGCTGGAGGTGGAGTGATACCAGGCCTTCTGGACGCGTGACGCATGACAAGAAAACAGTCATCTGGGCGCTGACCACGGTGCCTCCACACACAGATTCGTTGGTCATCCCCACCAATACATAAGCGGGACTCTGAGCACTTCTGAGTAACTCTATGGCAGTCTGTCACGATACCAGCAGTCTGTGGTGATGTTGAAATAGAGTTAAGAGCAGTCATTGTAACAATTTACGTGCATGTAGTCCTGCGTCATGCTGTCATCTGTCAATGGACTGGACGTCTCATGGAGGACATCACTGCTCACTGAATGTAATCGTGTAGTCGTGGCTGTTGGGTCAGTCGGGTACAGAGATAAGGCCTGTCCTTGCTTACGTCACATGCATGGCCGAGTGTGTAATCATTGGTATGTCTTACGTAGTCAGTCCTACTCACCAAGTTTCATTCCTGTTGGTGGATTCCTTCTGGGTGCAGCTATTCTTTTAGTGATGAGTGCACTTTTAAACACTCTTTAAAAAAAAGAAAAGAAAGTAATTCTGTTTTCTAGCATATGCACCTTTCAAAACACACATTAACAAAACTTGTTCTCTCATTGAAAAGCTGTTTATGAAGCCTAGCGATGGCAAAGCCCTTTATCTTCTGCCAAACGTCGACTCCGTCCACCTTAACAAGGAAAACCAAGCATGCCATTTAGGCTTTCCCTTGTGTTTGTGGTGAAATACTCCATTTCTGCTCTCCCTCGTGGGGTAAATGCCCATAAAGACCCATAAAGCCGCGTCCTAGACCATATCAGAAATGAACAAAGCAAGAATGGAGTCATGGGCCAAGTCTAGTGAGGGATATACGCTGTTCCGCTCAGAGAGATCCTCTGAAATCCCCATTCAGTTAGGGCAGAGAGAGAGCTGGCAACAGTTCAGAGAGACAGAGAGAGATAGAGAGCAGAGTCAGAAGACGTGTCACAATCACTCTGCCTCACATGACGGTTGAGAGATGAGGCTTTTGTGGTTTGTGTGCAGTGCTAAATTTAAGCAAATGGTTAAAACCTCTCAGCGCCAGCAGCGGATGCCTCTTCTCCTCCTGCGAATGGAGAGCATTCAGTTAATTGACAAAGACACGCTCGCAAAACAGAAAAGATCAAAACAGCGAAAGGCCTGACATTTTGGAGAGCTCCGTGTGGTCGCTCTCGTGCTACAGGTTTACAAGTCATGCCTGGTATGTGTTCAGTTACACCTGAAATAATGGCTGCATGGGCCGTTTTAAAGGGGAACGTCGCCTAATTTCCAAAATTCTTCCAAAATTCAGTCACTGAGATGCGTTTTGACCTCAATGCAGACAGACGTTCCCATTTGGATTTCCTTACAGTGGTGGTGACTGGAAGCAGGAATCAGGATGACTAGTGAACCTACATGTTGTGTTTTAATATTTAATGCTAATGGTGGAAAATCTGGAACCCTATGGAAATGCACCCATCATCAAAATAATAGTTCCTCCCAGGCAGAATCCACCCACAGGAGCGAAGGTAGGTAGGTTTGACATCGTGAGACATGTGAATGAAACAAGCCGCATATGTGATGCCAGTAAGGACGGGCTTTATCACTGTACCTGGCTGACCCAACAGCCACGATTGCAGACATTCAGTGAGCAGTGATGTCCTCCATGAGTCATCCTGGTAGTGCCAGCACCTTTGGCACATCGGCATCACCAAAGATTGCAATGGTGTCATGCCAAACTGTCATGGAGTGACGAGTCCCTCTTTTACCTTGGTGGAGACAATCTACAAATCAACATACTATGAACAGTATGTTGTCACATGTCACATGTCCAGAAGGCCTGGTGTCACTCCACCTCCACCCCTACTACACAATCTGCAGGAGCTGTGTGAGAATATCCAAGCTGTATGGGAGGGATTATCACAGGACACCATTAGGAACTCCATGCCGAGACGTCTGGCATTTTCTGTTAGCAAACCTAGTGGCCCAACGCCATACTGAGAGAAACTACTTCTGTATGTGTAGCTTAATAAATATTCCCCATATCAGTCTAAATGTATCATCATTTATTATTCCTGGTAACCTTTATCTTCCTTCCCAATAGCACTGCAATCCCACAATTCCTTCCCAACGATTCTTTACATGATGAGTGTTTAGTCTGCAGCACCCTGCATTGAACCTCTCAGCTGTATATGTATTCAAAAAGAGGAACTTTACATAGTTATGCGATGAAAGGCCAAGAGAGATAGAGGGGGGGAGCGAGAGAGAGAGAGAGAGAGAGAGAGAGAGAGAGAGAGAGAGAGAATGAGAACATGCAGAAGGGGCCCCAGTAAAGCAGTGAGGGTGAAACACAGACATATGCACCCAAATAGACGGGCTGTGGTTTTAACAGAACTCACTGTGGTTTCTGTCTGATGTCTCCAATAACCAGACGCACAAACCCTGTATTTATCTGCTCCACTACCGCTAACTGACGTGCTATCATAACATGTCATATGGTGCACCCTGTGATGTCACACTTATCCACTTGTTACTGTTATTTCCAGTAAAATGTGTATCTGTGCTAGATATTTGCACATGTGCATGTTTGTCTCTGGAAACCTCAAAAGCTGCAGCTGTGCGCTGAAATCGTCAGTCATTCAACAAGACAAAACAGACAGGAGCACATGCAGGATTCCAAGTCTGCAAATTGTCTGTACTTTAGTGTAGACACCAGTATGTCAAACAAAGTCAGAAACCACATAAGTAAGTCTATTAGAGATACTTAACAGCTCTGTTTGGGTTGAAGCATGTGTGATGACAGACGAATGCAGTTTGCATGATGAAAAATATACACTTATCATCACAAGAATAGCTGCCCCCAGAAGAAGGGGTGGGGATTGCAGTGCTAGTGGGAAGGAAGATAAAGGTTACCAGGAACAGTAAATGATGATACATTTAGACGGATATGGGCAACATTTATTGAGCTACACATACAGAAGTAGTGTCTCTTAGTATGTCATTGGGTCGCCATGTTGGCTACCACAGCATGCCAGACGTCTCAGTATGGAGCTGTAGAGGGTCCTAATGGTGTCCTGTGATAATCCATCCCATACAGCTTGAATATTCTCACACAGCTCCTGGAAAGTTTGCAGTAGGGGTGGAGGTAGAGTGACACCAGGCCTTCTGCACATTTCATTCTGTTCCATTCTTTGTGAAGCTTCAATGCACTGCAAAAGGGTAACTGGAGTTTTTATGTTATGCAAGTGTCTTTTGTGCAACTGTGATCATTAAAAAACATGTATATCCATTTTTGTCAGTTTTCACTTTTATGCATCATTTGAACACAGCAGCTGCTGTTTGCATTCTGCAGAAATTGCATGATGAATGGACCAACAGAAATGGCCCAAAATTGCTTGAAAGGAAGCCTGGTTCCATTGACTTACATTAGAATTAAATGAGAGTTTTTCCTCTCCTGTAAAGTAGACATTTTTGAGATACTTGCTTTTATTTGGACAGCAACGGTATGTAAATTCAGTTGACATGTGTAGGTTCACTGGTGGGTTTGGACAGTAAACTAAGAGGCTATATTAGTGTTGTAGACATGGTGACCCCTGGCTCCCATCACCAGCACTGTGAAGAAATCAGAGTCTTTACAATCAATCACTTCACAATAAAATAAACGACATCCTAGATGAATTAGTGACATTCCCCTTCAATAATTTAAACTAGTGCTTTAAGTTTTGCTTCACATAAATGACAATATTTGTGTCTTTGCTTTGTTGTAGCATACAGCTGCTGCTACGCTTGCCCCCTGGTATGAGAGCAGGAGAGGAGAGCGGAGGAAACACTTGACTTCATGCAAATACACACACTGTCAAAAGGAGACACTCAAATTTCCCATAATTCCACCCTGCGTCGCCTCTTAATGATGACTCCATTGTACTGTAATTCAAACATTATCTCAGGCTTATCGTAAACCGCCACACTCCACCAGCGCGTCATTAATACGAGCCAATTACACGTGTTTAAGTTGAAATGGCCACACAAAGGATCAGGAGAATATTAAGTGTTTCTGCCAGAGACTGGGGTCAAAGGTCGCCTGAACGCTTGCAGGCATATTAGCCACTTGCTTATGATGAATTGCAGCTTGGTTTCCATGACTACAGGTGCTTTGTTCCCTAGTGTCAGCCACCCAGAGTCGAAGTCTTTAGTCCAACCAGGGGACAAGAATGTTGCTCTATGATATCGTAGCACCAGTGTGAAGAAGAAGAAGAAGAAGAGGTGGGAAACATAGTGCTTTAGATGACTGCTCTTCTACTGAACACAGCAGCAGGCAGAGCCGCCGCTCAGCGCTGGCAGTAACGGCCAGGAAGCAGGCAGGTCTCAGACATGTCCCAGACATGGTAGATACTAACACTGCCCCACGTACCTCACAGCCCATTGCAGAATGACACAATTAACACTACTGTACATGTAGGGTCCACACAGTGTCAGGTCCGCTCTCCCTGTACGCACCCACAGAATGTGCAGTCGCAGCCCTGCACGCTGCTTGTTGTTCCCTTTCCAGCTTAAATGCTGCAGCAGCTGTGCTGGTGGCTCAGTCTACCTGTTGGAGTCCTTTCCTCCGGTTTTCCTATTCCACCTTAGATGGGGCAGCACTTTACATGCTGGCACCTCAGGCATTATAACTGCTGCCAAACAAGAAGCTAGTGAATAAGAAGCTGACTTCATATAAGTAAGATATTTCTTAAAAAATGATACTCTGTGTTTCACGGCCCTAGGCACTAGCTAACTGAGGTAATATATTAACAGAGATGTAATGTTCTAGATGGTTCTTGGTGTTTAGCACTAGCTAGCCCTTACAGCTGAGATAATACATTAATGGAGATGTAATTTTCTAAATAGATCTTGGCATTACTGGTGCTGAAGGATCCACAGTAAAGTTAAGCAGGGGAATCAGGTGGGAATAAGATGAGAGAATGTGTACAGGTGTCAGGACACGCCCTGTGTGTAAGAGGTGGATGCAGTTAGCAGTGTCTTTTAAAGGGATGGACATTCAGACTGGCCTCTCTGTACAGGGCTGTTTGAACAGGTGTGCTGCTTCTTTCGTGTGGTATTCTGACTAAAGCATTAACCAGACATTTCAGTAAGACCACAGCGAGACTATAATACATCACCTTTAATGTAAAATAATTTTGGAAAGTCATTTTGGAGCATTTTATTGTCTGCAAAAAGGTAAAGACAACAAAAACGGGGATAGAAAGTTTTTTCAGGCTGTTTTTTTTATTTATATCAAACATATTCTAACACATTATTTGATAATAGAATGAAAGACGATATACGCAGACATTAAGCCACTGACCACACTCTGAACTCTGCTCTCTGCACTCAAACACAGAACAAGCATGCAAAAAATGGCTTACCACAAACTCCACCCTAATATAAGCACACTCTACTACACTATCACATCACACGTTAGCAGCTCATGCTAATCAGTCTTGAAACTTGAGGGTGATGTAACCCCCGCCCTTCCCCCCAGTGATAATGTCAGTGGAAAACAGACAGAAGTGCAGACTCAAATCTATCAGTACAGAATGCAAATGGACTTATTCATGTACCTCATTATGTGATGAAATGTAATTCACACAATGCATTGTCTGTGGTTGGCTGAAAGCCAAAAATACAAAACAGTGCACACATAAATAAGGCAGCGTAACTTACTGACCTTAATGCCCCTATTTTGGCACACTTTTGGCAGACCCCAGATTTACAGCCCTTGTACATGAAGGCCGTTGATTCTGGTAATAAACAGCAACTTAATCCTGATCTAAATGACTCAATAATGATAAGATCACTAGATAATAATGAGTCCCCTGTGACTGAAACATACCTGATCGAGGGTAATCCCTCCACACGCAATCACAAAAGCTGTGATTGGTTTTGGCATGTACTGGACAGGTTTCTGGATGTTGGTCACATCAGTGCTCAGGCACTCCTACATCAAAGAATTGTGCAGTTGGGCCAGATTTGGTGGAAGCTTTCCCTAGCACAATGGCACAAACAAGGAGAATTCCCTGCAGACCGGGATTTTAGCCTCTGCTGGTAGACCTGTATGATCGTACATTTCCATACACCTGCAGATTCAGCTACTCCCTTCACACTATGGTCTTGGGCACGCCCAAATGCAGTCACTCCTTTTAGCCAATCATTAACATTATGGAGCCATTTTCCACACATGGAACGAGACATTCACTGCACTGTAGCACCTCTTCTCAATCTGTGGATCCTGTCACTCAGATCCCACAGGTATTTATAGCCCCATCATCCTCGGACAGCACCATCTGCAGGAACCTGAAGTTACTACCACCTTAAACCTTAAAAGTGACATTTTTATTTGGATGATGGGCTGATTTCATTTAACTTCATTTGTTTAAAGTTCAGAGTTTATAAATTGAACAAACCAGGCAGTTAGGTTAGTGGTTATGCCCCCCTGAAATGTCCACATTGCATTTGGGGATGCAGTATATCATGAAGATAGCTGGAATGTTTTTCTGGAGCAGTACATCATCCAGGTGTCTTCCAGGAGTGGTCACATACTGCATTCTTACTACTTCTGGGAACGCTTAGTGTGTATTAGGCTATTCCGAACAAGCCTGGTCTCTCCAAAACAGTAGCTTTACAGGAGAAGGATAAAACATACTCTACTTTGTATGTAAGCCAATGGAACCTGACGTTTTCCTGTGTAGTTGCAGGTTTTTCCTCTTTTTTTTGGTCTATTCATCAGAAAATGTACACATGTTCTGCATGATACGTCAGTCGGGACGGCCGTTTACAAAACGGGTAACAGGCTACAGGCTACTGCTTCTCCATTAGCTTACGCCTGCTACTCCCTGTATAAAGGGGATATAGTATGACCATTCTGTTGAACATTGAGAAGAATTAGGTTCTTGGGGTGGTCAGGGCTGTCTGGCTTTGTATTGAAGCCGGCATGGTATCTCCAAAATAGTAACTTTACAGGAGTATGATAAAGCATACTCTACTTTGTATGTGTGTTAATGGAACCAGACGTTTTCCAATGTACTTTGGGGCTTTTTCCTTTGGTCTATCCATCATGAAATGTACACTCAATGTAAAGGGCAGCATGTAGTTTTGAAAATGGACACATGAGCGATGAGCTTCCAGCACGTCCTAAACGCTATGAAAAACACAGTCAGCCAGGTGTGTCCAAACCTTTGACTGGTGGTGTACTTGCAGTGTCATGGGAAATTTTTGATAGATATTTCTGCTCTTTTTCTCCTTTTAACTTCTTCGTAAGCGCTCCTGGTCCCGACGGGTGATAAAGACGGCGGTGAGTGTTATTGATGGGCTCCTCCAAATTTCATTTAATCTTTTTTCTCAGCTCCTACCATCTTTACTGATGTCCTCATTTATCTGCTGCTGAGAAAGCATGCGTGCGGTGAGAGAGAGAGAGTAAAAGAGAGAGAGAGAGAGAGAGAGAGAGAGAGAGAGGCAGAGCGAGGAGATGGGGGTTAGTTTTATGAGCACACATCCTGTGGCTGCCTATTAAAGCTGTGGCATTTTTACAGTCTCATTTTACTTAAATGGTCTCCGATACAAGGAGGCCAACAAACACTCCACTTATTTCCTCTGTCTGGCTCCATTGACCCTTTGTAGTTGCGGTTTTCTCCTTTTTTTCCCTCCCTCTCTCTCAGCTCCGTACCTCTGAGCAGGAAACAGCTTCTCCCCCTCTCTCCGACCAGACAGCGTGAGAGAGAGTGGGGGGGGCACTGAGGTGCATCAGAGTCGCTGGAAGGTGAAGAGAAAAAAAAAGAAAGAAGGAAGAAAACGTCCTGCAGCAAGAGAAAGACAAGAGGGCAGCGAGTGAAGAGAGAGACTGAGTGTGTAGGCCAGGGAATTCTGATTGTGAGTTTGTATGCCGGAGTCGGGGGGGGGCTCACTTCCAGTGGAACAATTACAGCCTCCAGCTGAGCTCCAAAACGCCTGCTCCGGAGGCCCGGCGGGATTTTACACAAAAGTGCTTTTACACTAGGGCTGTGGTCCACAAGCATGCGCACACGGAAAAATCCGCCAGCCGCAACATGTGCTCATCAGGCATGCAGAATATAAATTCAGAGATTTGCTGACAGGACTGTGTGAGTATTGCTGAAAAAAGTTATGTGCTGAAGAGCGTTCAGCTAGGCCGTTATTAGCATCAGCTAGGCCAGTATTAGCACCAGCTAGGCCAGTATTAGCATCAGCAAAACCACAATTAGCTAGGCCAGTCTGAGCATCACTTAGGCCAGTATTAGCGTCAGCTAGGCCAGTATTAGCATCAGCAAACCACAATTAGCTAGGCCAGTCTGAGCATCACCTAGGTCAGTATTAGCGTCAGCTAGAACAGAATTATCTAGGCCAGTGTTAACATCAACTACACCATGTTAGCATCAATTAGCTACGCCAAGGCTCAGTGGCTACATTTCCCAATGGGCTTCTTCAGACAGAGTCTTATTTGCTAACTTTAGCTAGGCTACTGAGG
>JAMWET010005988.1:60000-112500 GCA_024036415.1 Prochilodus magdalenae | reverse complement strand
GGGGGGAACAAAAGCAGAAGTCTGAACCCCCCCAAACACAGTCCCCCAAACACACTCCACCAGCCAAGACCCCCAGTGAGTGCCCCCCCCATCATCTCAACAACATTAGCCTCAAGTCAAGCATGAAGGCAGGGGAGAGTGGAGTGGAGAAAGGAACCAAGGGTGGAGGGAAAACCCCCAGCGAAAGCCCAGCTGCTATCTATTGTCCCAAATCCAACATGTTACTGTCATCATGTTCTTAAAAATAAAGGTCCCAAAAGGAGATGTGGAAAACGAGGGATTTTATATTTACACCAACATTTACATACAACCACAACGGAGCTACAGCAGCCAAAATGGAGGACTACGTGGCGAGATCCAGCGCTCCAAGCTGTGAAGGGAATGTCGGCACTTATCTTCCATTCCCAAGGAGCCCAACTGTCAGCGGTACATGGTTGATGATCATCTTTAAACCAGGCTGAGGTTCCTTCCTATTCACCAGCTACTTAATTCAGTGTTCCGTTCCACCTTGACCACTGCGGCTTGCATAGCCACCAAAAAGCAACCGTGCCACCATTTAAGGTGGAATTAAAAAAGGTGAATAGGAACTTCAGCCACCGCATCTTTAACAGGTTCCCGGACAACTTTAATCCCGCAGTCTGTACATCTCACTCCGGACAGTGTCCCAAACTCTTGGACAATATGGAGCAGCTCCGCTCAGCATTTGCCCCTAAAGAGACTGAAGAGAGGAGCAGCTCCACCTTTATTAGCATCACAACCCCCCCAAAAGCATTCTGTAAGTATCAGCCATGCTGTGTGATTGCATCCGTGTTTTCCAGTTAAAGCAGATCACCTTTGAGAGTTCCGTAGTGACAAATAACTTTAATCTACTGTGTGTTGATGTCCAGATGGAAAGCCAGTAGCTAGTATAGGGAATGTTAGCTGCTAGCATTAGCTCCAAGTAACTAGCATAGCTAACTAAATAGTACGAGGGTGGAGCTTGTTTACATGGAGGCTTAATTTTGTTATGTTGTGGAGTGCTTTGGGTGGAAAAGTAGACGCCAATCTACTGCACTTTTGCTCGTCCGACAGACACTGTTTCGCAGACTGGTATCTCAGAGCAGACCCTCAAGCTTAAATTTAGAGTCCCATTCATTTGGAATCCCCCAAACTGCATTGTTTCCTTTAACCTACAGTCACCAAACTGTATGTACTCACTCAGGGCCATCAATCCCCAAACTCCACAGACATACTGGCTTGTACTCCTCTATGTGACCTTTATTCATCCCTCATTCCTCCAATAGACTCACATTCATTTTAGCCTCCACACAAACTAACGTTCACCAAAGTTCATGTACTCACTGAAAGCTCCTGAGCAACGCATATCAAACATTTAGCAACCACTCAGTAAACAACTCTCACACTGTAGCAGCTTCCTAGCAACACCTTAATGCCATCTAGCTACATCATAGCAACCACTTGGGATACTATAGGCACCACCTAGCAAGAAACTAAGGTGAGCAGTCTCCTCCTATCACATGATGCTACAAGGCTGGGAGGGCCAAAGGCTGGAATGTTCTTGTTCTGAGACATGTGGAGCTCCATCACATCTTACATGGTTGTTAGCAACACGCTTGCAGGAGAACACTACCTGCCAATTCTGTTACAGTAGCTAAGAGATGCCTAGCCCCGGGGGGTCGTTTGAAGCAAGCATATGATAATTTAGCGATGCAGTTAGCCTGGGTAATTGGTCTGGTATAGTCTTTCATTCTGTGCCATTTTATACGAACAAGGAAAAGATGCTTTATTAACATGGAAATGCTTCTACAAAGCTGAGGAGTCTCCAAACATTAGAAGCTCAGCAAACAGCTCTGTAAACTCATTAGGACCGTGCATCAACATCTCCACCCCTCGTTTTAGGAAGTAACGTATGAAATGTGGTGGGTGGGTGAGTGTGGGTTTGGAGCTAGTTGACATGCTCCGTTTCAGAGCAGTCGTATTCATTAAACAGAGCTACAGACTTCTGCTTGTCAACAGCGTCGTAAAAATGTTTCCCGCTGTGTCTCTTTGAGCCACCGTCGGCCTTTTGACTGCTGATTTATTGGCTCTACTCTTTTTTCTTCTTCCATGAATTTTAATGCCCTTTCTGCCAGCGTTCGGATATTTACTGTCAATATTTAAACCTCAGTCTACAGTCGGGCCAATGCTGTTTTAATATTCTAGTTTTTTTACTCTGATTGATTAAAATGTACCAAACAATGGTGTCACACACACATTCTTGTTTCTGTGAATTATGGGGACATTACAAAGCCTTCCATTTACTGCACTTACCAAAACCCTGACCAGAACTATTACCAGCCTAAAACCAATCCTTACCCACACACAAAACCATAACATAACCCTGACCATAATTGTATCTTAACCCTGACCTTAAACCTAACCTAAATTTAACGTTACCCATACACTACCCTTTAACCTAAACCTAACCCTAACTTAATCCTAACCCTAATTCTAATCTTAACCTTATTCTAAACTAACCCTAACCTTCACCCTAATCTAACTCTAACCTTAGCCTAATCCTAACCCTCATCTTAACCCAATCCTAACCTAACCCTTATTTTATTCTAATTCTATTCTAACCCTAACCCTAGTCTTAATTTAACCCTAACCCTAATCTTAAAATGTAGGAAATTGGTTCATCCATTTGGTGCTCTTTAACCTTCCAACAGTAACTATGCCCAGGGCAGATTTGGAGAAGTTTACAATATCCTCTAATATATCTGTAAACCTGACAGCTAGCCCAGCTTTTCCCAAGAGACTGGCAGAAGGAATGAAATGTTCCTCATTTCTCAGACTTAAGAAAGACAAGGGAATGATCAATAAGATCTCAGTTAATGTGTGGAGGACCTACTGAACCAGAAAAGATCATTTCCAGCAGAAGAACTGCTAAAGCAAAAACCTTGCAGCCACTGAAGCATCGCTATGGCCAGCCAGCCAATGTTGAGCCAACACGGGACTACTGCATACCAGAGCCCACATTGTGACATAAACTTGGTACACACACACACACACACACACACCTTAATTTACCCCCTCCCAAACACACGCGGTTGTACAGACACACAAAAGGGTGTTCCTTGAGATTGTGTGTGTGTGTGTGTGTATGTGTGTGTGTGTGTGTGTGTGTGTGTGTGTGTGTACATGCGTGCATGTGTGTGTGTACGTGTGCGTGCGTGTGTGGGTAATAATGGTGTGTTTGATTAGAAGTTCCTGAATCAGCCCCCCGTAGTGCTGCCTGTCTGTCTGCGGCCTCAGAGAGAACCAAGTATTCCATAATCACACCCTCATCTGGAGAGAGCAATCACACAGAAAACAAAGCACAGAACCTGAGGAACCGAGGAGACGATTACTGTAGTTCAATGTTTGATTTCTGCATGACATCGGATTCCAGCTGCTCCACAATTCGGAATCTCCTTTGTCCTGTTTTTTCTTTCATAATGCTCCAAATGTTTACAGTGGGCGGCCGGTCTGGACTGCACACAGACTCTTTTACTGCACAGCCATGCCACTGCTGGAGTAATCCAGACCTTCTCTGAAAAACATGCAGCATCTGTTGCTCCAAAACTCGTATATACCATTAAGCATTAATGGAGCTTCACAGATGTGCAGGTCCTCTGGTCATGTGCACTAATGCCCCACATGCCATCATTCAGCATTACACAACTTTACATTATGGTCGAATCTGTCCATCCTTTTGTCTTATAGGGTAATATAAACGTAACATGTTCAAACGAGAGAAGAGTCAAGTGAGCCCACCAAGTAGGATACAGCGGCCACTTTGTTTCGAGCTTGTTTTGACCTGTTGGACAGAGCTTGGTTCTAGCTAATGGAACTTGTTATCCTTCAGTGTCCTGTGTTTATTAGCATTTGAATAGACATCAGTGTCAGGCTAATTAATGATCTTCTATTAAAGACTGGTGGACTGAGAGACACTCGAGTCTCTTCACCTACAGTGAGCTGATTAAGAGTCCTGTTCCAGAAATGATAATAGGACATTAGAGCCATAATAAATCATGCTGCTGTTATTCTCCATACTTAAATACATCTGAAGGTAAATACTCTAGTACTTTTACTCCAGTGGAGGTGTAAAGGGAGGAACTTCTACTGACACTGGAGGAGTATTTTACCCCGCGGATCTCCACTGAGCTACCGAGTTTGGATACTTTGTGCACCTTTGATTTTGTCCTGTTTGCAATTAAATATTGCCCGTCACTGCATCCTGGTGTGTGATCAGTCAATGTGTTCAGTCGCAAAGCTCCACCCCTGTTTTCTGTTTGATTTTTGTTGATTGGGTATGGCATTCTTAAACACTGAGGGGGAGGTGGACGAAGGTCCCTGCTCATGACCTTTGACCTTTGGGCCTCAGCTTAGAAAGAAGTAGCATACTGTTTCTCAACCGGATGAGTTACTGATCAACTACTCTGATCTCAAACATCAAACTGAAATGTGGACTGTGCTAAAGCGATGGCACATTTTGTAAGTTTAGGTTTGTTTTTGTTCCAGTGTGTTGAAACAGAAACCGAGGAGTAGTGTCATATTCGAGTGTTTTCTCTGTAGAGGATGTGTTGACGTATGAATTCATTTGGCTGGGGAAGTTTAAACCGTACATCACATCAGCTCTTTAACTCTGTGGTGGGTGGAGCTGCAGCCCCTCACCTGCCTGCCTGGACAACTGAGCGGAAGAAGCTGGAATGTGAATTAATCGGCCCATTAAGCCATCAGGTTGTTTGTGTTTAAAGTCACAGACTGGATGGACAGTCATTTGAGCTCTTGTATATTTTAATGGGACCTGGCTGCTGGAGAGAGAGAGAGAGAGAGAGAGAGAGAGAGAGAGAGAGAGAGAGAGAGAGAGAGAGAGAAAGAGAGAGAGAAAGAGAGAGAGAGAGAGAATGAAAGAGAAAGAGCAAGAGAGAGAAAAAGAAAGAGAGAACGTTAGAGAGAGAGAAAGATGAATTGAATTGAATTGAATTGAATTGAATTGAATTGAATTGAATTGAATTGAATTGAATTGAATTGGACTGGACTGGACTAGACTGGACTGCACTGGACTGGACAGAACAGAACAGAACAGAACAGAATAGGAGTCAGCTTCCTCTATGAAATGCCAGGATGATCCATTCCAGGAGAAACCACGATCACAACCACTGAGCATCATCTGCAGACCCAGAAGAGATAGACAGAGAGAAAGAAAGAAAGAAGGCAATAACACACAACAGAAAAAAAACAAAAACAAAAGGCAATGAGAGAAAAGATGAGGAGGTTGGAAAGAAAGAAAGAAACAAACAAAGAGAGACAAACAGACAGCAAAAGACAAACCGAGAGGGAAGGGACTGATCATTAGTGAGATAGGATATAAACAAGAGAGATACAGAGAAAGAACAGGGGAATAAGGAAGCATGGATTACAAACAGAAAGACTAAGAAAGAGAAAAAGAGAGAAGAGAGAAAGGAAAAAAGGAAATGAAAAGGGTGGAAAAGAAGAGAGAGAGAGAAATTAATATATAGAAACAGGAAGAGAGATAGAAAGAAAGAGAGAGAGAGAGAGAGAGAGAGAGAGAGAGAGAGAGAGAGAGAGAGAGAGAGAGAGAGAAAAAATCCCACATTTCAGGCCCGATGACTTTGAGATCATTAGAGGTCAGAGGTCAGTGAGCGTGACCTCAGCAGGCACTGAAGGCCTTTTTTAGTTGTGGCTAGTTAAAAATATCCAGATGATGACCTTTGAGCCCCCAAAACCTCATGATGTGGACTAGCCTGGGGCTCTTTCAGACACCCAAAGCTCTGCTCCAAGAGCTCTCTTTCAGACTGTCAGACTGATCTTGCTCCCTCTCTTTCACTCTGACCTTTCTGTCCTCACTCCTTTCTTCCTCGGGTCTGGATGTGATGAGGCACTGAAAAGTAGATCTTTATGTAGGCAGTGTTATTTGCAGGCTTACAGAACGAAATGCTGAGAAAGCAGAAGAAGGAGGGTGAGCAAAACGAAGCATGAGCGACATGAGCTCATAATAAAACACATTCCCACTTTAGCCCCGCTAAGGTCAGGCAGCGTACAGGAGTACAGGGCTGTCCAAGCATACTGCGCCCTGTAGTAGTGATCAGGGGGTGTAAAGTGTAGGAGATTCCGAAAGGCCTCCATTTCTCCATACTACACTATGAAATGAGAGAGAATGTGTGAGGTTCTGCCATTTAATGTTCGAACCTTGAGTAAGCTAATAGATTGTAACTCACTGATTCTTGTTACAGCAGCCGTAGACAAAGTACCCAAACCCTAGCAGTGGCTAAAATCCCAGTCTACAGGAAATTGTCCTCAGAGTTGTGCCAGGGAAGGCATCTACCAAATCTGGCCCAACTGCACAATTCTTTGATGAAGCAAGAGTGTCTGAACACTGATGTGGCCTACACACAGAAATGTATCCAGTACATGCCAGATCCAAGTACAGCTCTTATTGGTGCTGGTGGAGGTATTACACTCTATTAGGTACAATTCAGTCACAGGGGACTCATTGCTAGTCAGGTGAGCTGATGTTTTTATTCTATGCTTAGCAATTCTAACATGTTTGATGGTTTAATGGTTTTGACTGGGCGCTTAATAAGCGAACCGTGTCTGACTCATACACAGTGCTTTGCATGTGTTTACAATCCGTGTTGCAGGCCAGTCTGGACTGAACAGAGAGGATCTGCGAGTGGCTTTCCAACAGAAACGACCAAGCTAGCAGGCCCAGTCCCATCTCTCTGAGCTCCGGCACTAATTAGCGCTAGCTCACAGATCGGCCTGATGGGAAATGGCACAAGATGAAAACGGTATGGACTGAGAACACACAGCGCCTAATGAGACGCAGCACAGCCAGCAATCGGCAGCCCGGTCTCAGAGCGCAGGCTGGAGGATGAGTTCCATGGCTGAAACAGACAGCTGACACCGAACCCAGCTCTAATACCTGCAGTAATGAAGGCCGTTAATTGTACTTTCTCTCAGAGTCCCACCTTTCAATGCTGAGGAATGTCTTTTAATTAAAGACGAGGCCCGGACTTGATGAATAATAGATTATTCCTAAACGAAATCTCTTCGGGAAGAGAGGAGAGCACCTTTCAGCTATTCATCTTCAAGGTTCCTAGGTGTTATATCAAAGCCTTTTTTATAAACACCCGATTTCCAGGACGTTTGGTGATTTAGGAATGATGAATTATGCAGCGTAGTGCTTGGTATGATCACCAGAGATCCGTAAGGAGCTGCGGTGTTTAAAGTATCATGAATTGGCATTCCATTGATGTGCATTTTGCACACTGAGTGGTGAGTGAACTGGGTTGAGGCGGACTGGGCAGGAGTCACCACAGGCAGGCTGCCACCCCTCCGAACACAGAGGCTGGCACGTCCAGCACAAGAATCCATCTGCCAGCACAAATTAGAAAAATGTGTTTACTGTGATTATGGCACCAGAACGGGACACAAGCCACCACTGCTGGCCGCAGGAGCACTGTACCGGCCACTGACCAAAGCTACAGGTCTAAACACACCTGGACCCAGACTGGAACCCATACTGCCTACCAAGAGATGAGGAATAATTGGCAGCGAGTGGCTAGCTGATATCAAGCTTGACATTAAGCCTCAGGTGTTGATCTGTCTGGGCAAATATGGACCTGACTGTACACAATACTAATGTTCCTGTATAAAGAGAAACATGTTTGTCCATTTTTTGGAATTTTTACTTTTCTACCTCGTTAGAGCTCAGTAACTCCTTTACATCAGGTAGGAATTTCATCATGATTGGACAAACAAATACAGCTCTGGAAATTAATAACAGACCTCTCCAGTTTCTTCTTAAATCAGCATCTCCACATGTACAGCAGGTTCTTAGTGAGGAACAGAAGGGTCTGTTCTAGCTATACTGGCAGATACACTGAGCATCTGGTTCATAAGAACAAGGTCAAGCAGCAAACACACAGGACAACACAGCTACAGACTGGGAGAGGGCCAAAACCACTCTCTACTGACCGTGATCAGTGCCACCTCGGAATGTCACTTAGCCACCGTAAGATGACCTCAAGTGACCTAGAGAAAGACTGGCGAGCGGTAACTGGGGTGAAATGCACAGGGAGCATGGTTTAAAACAGGCTCCTGGAGCAGTCATTATTCATTTTCAAATAAACAGATCTAATACAATATCTGATCTGGAATTTGGGAGACATGTTTCCAGCAGTGTATAGAATAAAACAGAACTGCTGATTTTGGTCAAACACAAACCCAGAAACTATAAAACTAGAGAAACTGATCATTTTGAGGTGGTCTCTTAAATTCCAGAATTAAATTTTCATATTAATGGAATTATCCAGAGCTATATGTTAAAAGTTATATATATAATGTCTTGCAATAAAGCATTTTTATATGAACTTATATTGAAAATAAAGAGTCTTTTTGGCATTTTGGAGATGCTTGTTTTTCTGTTGACAGCAGCGATATGGACTTCGGAATGCTGTTGTTACTACAGGTCGTAATAATGGCGATATTCTGAAAAACAGCATTAATTTTTCCCCAGAGAAAAAAAAGCGTAGAGTTCTTTATATGAGCACCAACTACAGAATGACACATGACTTAAGGGGTCTGTTTTAATAAAGATACTTATTTGTCTTTGGACAGTGACAATATGTATTTTGGAATACTGTTGTTTACTACAGGTCACAATACTGACCATTCTCCAAAAACAGCAGTCATTTTTCCCCAAGAAAAAGAAAAAGAGCTTAGACCTAGAGTTCTTTAAATGGGCACCAACTACAGAATGAGGCATGACTTCATTGATCTACTTTAAAGATCTTTAAAGAGTTTTTCTTCAGACAGCAGCAATATGGACTTCGAAGAGCTGCTGTTTACTTCAGGTCAAAATAGTAGTGATTTTCTGAAAACAGCTTTCAGCTGAGGTTGTGTGTGCAGGGGGCAGAAGCGGGAGGGCGGATAGGGCAGGAAGAGAGTTAAGCATCCTGACAGCCTGGTGGATAGAGCTGTCCCTCAGTCTGCTGGTCCTAGCCCCGAGACTCTGCAGTCTCCTCCCTAAAGTCCGCAGGAGACGGAAACAAGAACAGGCAGCTCATGGAAGTGGCTGTTGAAGCACCTGAACGAGCACAGGTAGCATTTTCGCTGCTTCAGCATCAGCAAACAGAACAGAACGCACAACATGAACCCGCAACAAATCGGCATATCACTACGACCGCGAGAGAACCCAACCATTAGCCCTATAGCTACATTCATCACTCGCATTTCATGCCATACTGTGAATAATTGGAGTCATTTACTGATTACACTAATTGATTATGCTAAATGGGCATGTCAAATCATAATCGCTTTTTTTCTGTGTCGTGCAAATGACTTTCCTTGTGTTTTAGTTGGATCAGATTGTGTGTAATTACAGACCCGAGTAAACGCTTGCACTCTCCATCATTACAGCCGCAATCAGCAATTTGTAAAGCCGTTTTTTTCTCGCTCTTTATGTTTGTTTTTTCTTCACAGCTCTGTGACTCTGAAGGAGGGTGACATGCTGCCATCCTTCAGCATATTACAAAAGTCAGCAGCAGCCACTTTGTTGTTGTTGTCTCATGCCATGGTAACCTTTCTCCAGCGGTGTATTCAGAGTCTGTTCAGCAGCGTGATGAAATGATTGTACCTTAAAATAACAGCTGCAAAATCATTAGTAAGATACCCCGACTTACAGTGGGGAGAAAAAGGTCTGTCATGGCCATGGCGGAGCTTCTGGCCACATAAGCAAATCTGCACTGTGCCAATTAGCAGGAAGTAATATAAAATTAGAAATATATACCTGTTAGCTACGGAACAGCTCCAGCGCACAAGGCAGGGAGAAGTCAAGAACACAGCCTCCGATTAGTTGACAAGTCAGAACCATAGCCTCAGATAATTTAAGAACTCAGGGGCACAGCCTTCAGCTATTTGGCAAATTAGAAACTCCAGATAAATTAACCAGTCAGAAAAACAGCCTCGGATTTGTTGACAGTTTAGGAACACATTCTCCGATTAGCTGACAAGCCAGGAACACAGCCTAAGATTAGTTGACAGGTTGGGTTTACAACCTCAATTTAGTTGAGAGACCAGGAACACACACTCTTTGATTCATCGACAAGTCAGGAACACAGCCTCCAACTAGTTGACAAACTAGGACTGCAATTTCTGATTAGTTCAGAAGTCAGAAGCACAGTCTCCAAATACTTGGCAAGTCAAGAACACAGCCTCCGATTAGTTAAGAAGTCAGAAGCACAGTCGCCGATTAGTTGACAAGTCAGAAACATAAACTTCAGTTAGCTGACAAGTGAGAAACACAGCCCCTGATTGGTCAACATGTCAAGAACGCAGCCTCTGATTGGATGACCGACTCAACCCAAGGCCTCGGTGCACAGGTGTCAGCCACTAACCATTTATGTTACAAAGTTTTCAAAGAGAGAAATCCAGAAGTTTAAGGCCAAATTGATACATTCGCATTGGACCCCTTATTGGAACGGAACCACACTACCCTAGGTAAGTCTCTAGGGTGCAGCATTCCCAAGGAAGAACCCAGACAAGAGTAAATCTTGGACTGGCTTTTAAATATGGATGAGAACTAAATGAGATAAAGGGCTGCAACGGGAAAACACGTCATACAGCGTCAGAAACCACAAATAATTCTTTACAGTGTTTTAGCGGTAATATTCCATATACCTGTTAGCCACACTAGCCTTGTAGCTCCTCCAGTGCAAACCTGCTTGCAAATAGAAATGCTGATGTGGCTATTGACACATATGACATACTGTTCTCTCCTTATGTACTGTCATTCACATCCTGTTCTTGGAGAATGCAGGCGAATTAGTGTTGTTAAATACCTGTGTGTGGATTTACTGGCCAATGATGGGACTGTGACAGGCTAAAATAAGAAGTCTGGGCAGCTTCTCTTTACTCTGAGTCTGCTCTTTTCCCAGAAACATGGAATCTGACTGGTATCTGGAAAGGCTGACTGGCCAGCTGAGAGCGAGGTGATAGGATGCGGTTGTTTTTATTAATGTCCACATTTAATACAAGCCGCTAAACATTCCCACTGCTGTTTTTGCATACATGCTGCATGGCATCTCTGAGCTTCAAAGCAGCATAACACAATGCGATCCACAAGGACGGATGGTTGGCGCGGATTTATGCTGACAGCCATGGCTTTGAAACAGCAGTGTCTGACTTTGCCTGTCTCCTTTTTCATTCCCGCCACTATTGTTATTGTTGTTGTTGTTTCTGTGCATGGCAACTGTCGAAGACTTATGCTAGAATTGCTGTTAAGTTCTTGATGTCCTGGGTGCCCAGACTTCTCTGATCTAATCCAACTGCCAGTTGTCTCTCGCCTCTCTCAGTTTCACACATTCCTTCCACTTGTCACTCACAAGTCTGACAGCCATCCGCCTGCAGGGTCATTCTGAGCCAATCTCAATCCAAAATCAATCAAAATGACAAGAAACTTGTTTATTTTTTTATTTAGTTCAACTTTTATTTTCACTGGGTTGCCAGTTTATTAGGTACTCACTTGGCCACTTTATCAAAACACCTACCATTCAGGTGCACTTTGCATAATACAAGTCTATCAGCTTCCCTCTAGTCCCTGTCACCAACCTGCAGTTTCTGGGCCCTGTTGTTTAGAAACATTTTGGGTGGTGGACATTTCACAGGAACCAAGAGAAGCTCTGTGATCATGAACTGACCGGTGGTGAAGGGGTAGAGCAGGGCTGCCCAAATTGTGGACATGGGTAAGTCCTCCGTTTTTTGGTCTTTGTGAGAGATTAGGACTGGTTAGTCGGATCCAGAAATTTGTCAGCTGATGACGATAAGTAATGCAATACATTTGTTTTTAGGCATGTGCTAACACTCAACAACCGGCTGAAGCTCTAAAAACACCAGCTTGAGAAAAGGTTGGAAGTGGAAGAGCATCAAAGTGGAGACCATCTATCTTTCATTGCTCCAATATCCAATGCTTGCATGTCCATTGCAGGTCCATTGCAGTTATCTGGGTCGACTGTGCTCTGAATGGGGTACATCAGAATCGTGACACAGAAAATGCGGATTTCAAAACCTCGAGCACAAGCGTTCAAAAAGAACTGAAATGTTTGAGACACATGAATGCACAATCCAATGGGAAGTTGCCACTAGATGGATAGAAATTCACCATCACCAGTGTTGTTTATTTACTCACTTTACTGTACACAAACCCATAGTTCACAAGTATTTGTTGACTGTCAAGTAAGCAGAGGCTGTTTTCCTGACTTGTCAATTAATCGGAGGCTGTTGATTAGTTGACATGTCAGAAAAACATCCTCCCATTAGTTTATTAGTCAGAAAAACGGCCCCCGTTTATTTGAAAGACCGGCAAATGCCCTTATATAAATTGACAAGCCAGGAAAAGGGCCTCTTATTAGTTGACAAGTAAAAAAGAAGAAGTCAGGAACACAACTTCTGAATAGTTAGACAGTCAGTAAAAGTAGCCTTAGATTAGTTGAGAAGGCTTAAGTGCACTGGTATCAGCTTTGGTAACAGCAACAGCTCTTTTTAACATGGTGAACAGAAGACGCTCAGTGTTGGATTTATCATAATAGATGATAGTCTCTAGGAAGAGTTCAGGGCTGGATCACAAAGCTTCTGAAAGGGATACGTTCACCTTTATTGGCATAACAAGTAAGCAAGTCTCAGCGTTCCCGAGATTTGTTCTTTTGGAGATGATGCCTTTTGATGACATATACAACATTGTCCACTTGTGAGGGTGCAAAGTGTTTTTAGCAGTTTCATTCATCTCTCTACAATACCCAGCATGCATTATATTGCTATACAACCTCTTATCTGCTTAGCTCCAATACAAAACTTCAGAATCAACAAACGTGTTGGCTGATTGACTACAGTTGTGCTAGGGAGGGAAAGCTGTGATGCTTACTTCAGCTATTCCTGTTCTAGACCTGATTGAGCCAGGCAGGTTATTATTATCAGGTCCTTCACAAATATCTGTTTTACATCATAAACGAGTCCGGACTGTTGCCCCACTACCAAATCTGACACATCCCGGCTGTTACAGAGTAAGAGGAGGTGGATTACGGCCGAGCTGAGCGCGTGAGTGCAGTGTATTGTAGCAGTAACATATCTCTGCCGAGCTTCTGTAAACTCTTTGCTCTGAGCCGGAGGCCCTGCAGCGCTGTGGCCCGTAAAGCAGAAGGGGATTATGGGAGCTCAAGCTGCTATTGTGCGGGAGAGGCACTACACAGCAGATTAGGAAAACCCCTGATAGTCTGTTCTATTCATTATAGCGCTCAGCCTCCTCTTGTAAACCCCCTCAACTCTCTCTCTCCCTCTCTCTCTCTCTCTCTCTCTCTGTCTTAAGCTGATTGGCTGATTCTTCTTCTCTCCTGAGTCAGCTGTTCATATGCAACCTCACGACTCGCAATAAGTCAGACTCACATTATTTCAGATTCAGTTACACAGCCCACTCGAAATGTTGCACAGCTACATGTTCAACACTATAAACACGTCTGTGAAATGTTACGCATAGGAGTGAGGAGTCAGGGAAGCACTTGGGGCAGCCGTCTAGGCCTATATCGAGCATTACTATGCTATTTGTCATGTTATATATTCCATAGTGCATTTTTAAACTGATCTTTAGCATAAACAGGCTGTTCGGGTTAGGACTGATATGTCAGTACTGTCAGAACGTTCTCTGAATGGTAACTTTACAGGAGAGGAGATTATTATAACTGTTACTGAATTAATAAAGTTATTCTGGATTATTTGAGTTCATATGCTGCTGGCATCAACACACACACGCGCACACACACACACACCTACACCAATACACACACATACACACACTGACACTAACACGCACAAACACACACACCTACACTAACACACAAACACACAACTACACACGCGCACAAACACACACACCTACACTAACACACACACACACACACACACAAACACACACATACCTACACCAATACACACACACACACACTGACACTAACACGCACAAACACACACCTACACTAATACACACACACGCGCACACACACACACACACCTATACCAACACACACACACATGCATACATACAAACACACACACACACACACAACAACACCTACACACACTGACACTAACACACACAAACACACACCTACACCAACACACACACACACACACAACTACACTAATACACACACGCGCACACACACACGCACACACACAATGACACTAACACACAAACACACACACACACCAATACACACACATACACACACTGACACCAACACGCACAAACACACACACCTACACTTATACACACACGCACACACACACACCTACACCAACACACACACGCAAACACACACACCTACACCAATACACACACTGACACTAACACGCACAAACACACACACCTACACCAATACACACACATAAATACACTGACACTAACACGCACAAACACACACACCTACACCAATACACACACCTACACACACTGACACTAACACACACAAACACACACACCTACACCAACACACACACACACAACTACACCAACACATACAAACACACACACACACAACGACACCAACACACACATACACACACTGACACTAACACACACAAACACACACCTACACCAACACACACACACAACTACACTAATACACACACACGCACACACACAATGACACTAACACACAAACACACACACACACCAATACACACACATACACACACTGACACCAACACGCACAAACACACACACCTACACTAACACACACCTACACTTATACACACACGCACACACACACACCTACACCAACACACACACGCACACACACACACCTACACCAATACACACACATACACACACTGACACTAACACGCACAAACACACACACCTACACCAATACACACACATAAATACACTGACACTAACACGCACAAACACACACACCTACACCAATACACACACCTACACACACTGACACTAACACACACAAACACACACACACACACAACTACACCAACACACACACAAACACACACCAGACACATACAAGTGAATACACACAAACGCATGCACACACACATACACACACTGACACCAACACACACAAACACACACACCTACACCAACACACACACACACACACTGACACTAACACACACACCTACACCAACACACACACACACACTCTGACACTAACACACAAACACACACATACAAGCGCATACACACAAACGCACGCACACACACACACACACACACACACACACACTGACACAAACACACACAAACACACTGACACTAACACACACACGCACACCTACCCCAACACACACACACTGACACTAACACACACACGCACACCTACCCCAACACACACACACTGACACTAACACACACACAAACACACACATACAAGCGCATGCACACAAACGCACGCACACACACACACACACTGACACCAACACACACACACACACACCTACACTTACACAAACACCGACACCAACACACACATTGGCACAAAGCTACGCCAACACACACACCTACACCGACAAACACACACCAACACTGACACCAAAACACACAAACACAAGCATCTACACCAACACACACACTGCACCAACACACACAAACATGCACACCTACACCAACACACACCAACACACACGCTGACACTAACACACACACCTACAAAAACACACACACACCACACACACAGTGACACCAACACGCACAAACACACACAACTACGCCAGCACACACATCTACACCAACAAACACACACACAGACACTAACACAAATATACACACACACACACTTTAAGAGTAAAGGGTGGTGAATTTTTTCTCGTCTGTCTTAGACCACCCCCACCCCCCAAAAAAACACCCCCGCCTCCAACGCCCTGAAATAGGGTGAGAAACCTCAGGAATGCTCACACACACACTAATTCAAACAGAGCCACCGGTCGACCTCCGAACCGCTTCCGCGCGCTGTATACTCGCATGCTACACATATGAGCCGAGAAGAGAGAGAGAGAGCAAAAGAGAGAGAGAGACTAGGAGAGCAAGAGCAGAGAGTCGAAAGAAAGAGAGAAAGCAGAAAGAGAGAAATTACAGAAAGAGAGAGAGCACAAGAGAGACAGAGAGCATAAAGGGAGAGAGAGCAGAAAGAAGGCCAAAAGAGAGAGAATGAACAAAAAGAGAGAGAGCACAGGAGAGACAGAAAGCAAAAAGAGAGAAAGACCAGAAAGAGAGAGAGTGCAGAAAGAGAGCAAAAAAAGAGAGAATAAACAGAAAGAGAGAGAGAAAGAGGCAGGAAGGATAAAGGTGATGTTAAGGGGTTGGAGTGGAAGGATGGAGGGAGGTTGTGTGGTAGGGGAGGTGGGACAGAGGGAGGAGGTTTGGGATGGAGAAGGATAGAGATACAGATACAAAGAAAGAGAGCGGTGATGCTAAAGGGCTGCAGAAGGGGAGAGGTGGACGGAGAGATGGAGTGAGGGCATATGGACCAGAGGAAGTTAAAACACCATTTACTTTAACCCTTTCGTGGCGGAGGGATGCGTGCAGGGTAAAGTGGTCCCCAGAGGAATCTTATATTGGCTGATTATTTCACCATTATCAACAGAGAGGTGATGTTAGAGGACTAGAGGAGGGAGGAGTGAATGGAGTGATGGAGGGAGGGGGTATGGGGTATATGGGGGGAGGCTCTGGAAGTCATTAGACTGGAGGGAAATTCAGCTTGAAAAGCATGACTGCTTTACTGCAAACCGAGGTTAATTAAGAACGGGCAGAACGTCAGACTGACACACAAAAACAGACACAATGAACACGGCAGGAGCTCGCATCCGCAGCACACTCGTATTTATATATTTATTTATTTATGTATTTATTTATTTATGTATTTATTTGTATGTATGTCTTCATTGCATTCATTTGCATTACGGTTCTTTGTTTGGTCATTCCCCTCTTCCTAAAAGCTTACCAGAGTGTATAAACTGATTGACTGTGTTTTGCCTGATATCACTCATATAATAATCTCTCTGTGTGTTTAAGGTGGTAGTAATGTCAGGCTCCTGCAGATGGCACTGCACAAAGATGATGGGAGTATACCTGTGGGGTGTGAGTGACAGGGTCCATAGATTGAGTAGAGGTGGTACAGTGTAGTGAGTGTCTCATTCCATGTGTGGAAAATGGCTCCAGAGCACATGATAATGATTGGCTAAAAGGAGTGACTGTGACTGAAGTAGCTGACTCTGCAGGTGAATGGAAGTGTATGGTTATATGGGTCTACCAGCAGTGGCTAAAATCCCAGTCTACAGACAAACCTCCTCGAAATTGTGCCAGGAAAGGCATCCACCACATCTGGCCCAGATGCGATAGTGTCTGAACATTGATGTGGCCTACATCTGTCAACCCGTCCAGTACACTCCACCAGTTTTTTTTTTTTTTTAATGCCAGAATAATTTAGTGTTTCCGATGTAAAGAGTCGGTTTGGTGTTTGGATTGTTCGATTGTAGAGACTCAGATGTTTTTATTAGTGGTGGTAATGATGATAACCAGATGTCTTGTCTGCATCACACATATAGCCACCTTATTTAATATACAGCCATCATCTAAAGAATAGCAGTAGAAATAGCTGCACCCAGAAAGAATCAACCGACAGAAATGAAACTTGGTGGGTATGTTTGACATTGTGAGACACGCAAATGGCGAGTCCTGTTTTGTCTTGGTGGAGGACAACCAACAAATCCAGTGTGTGGAGGAACCATAGACAGGTCTGGTGTCATTCCACATCCACCCCTACCGCACAATCCATGCCGAGACGTCTGCGGCCCGACTAAACACTGAGAGACTCTACTTCTGTGTGTGTAGCTCAATAAACATTCCCCATATCAGTCTAAATGTATAATCATTTATTGTTCCTGGTAACCTTTATCTTCCTCTTCAACAGCAGTGCAGTACCACACGTCCTTCTGGGTGCAGATGTTTATTGATGACGAGTGTGTGAAACCAACAGTGAACCTCAGATGTCTTCTAAATGTTTATACATGGCATGTTGATGATGGAAAAATAAAAGCTTCCTTTGGGGACTATTTTGACTTACAACTGCTTTGCATGTATCCCTCCACCATGTGTGGCTTTAAATACAATTAACAGCCAAAACTTTATCACAAAGTGATCATAAGACGACGTGTCAGACATCAGGCAGCGTACTCATGAGGGAGCTTTTAGAGCCAGATGTCTAAGAGAATGAAGACAGCATGAAGACAGGGCGTATGTGCAGTAGCAGTAGTGATCTGACTGGAGGAAATCCAGCGGTTGTTTTTCTATAGTAGGCAGAGGAACATGCTGCAGTGTGTGGACTGAGGAGTAATTACTGAGCGGAGTTAATTGGGGTTACTCTCCACACTTTATGACGCTGGTGCTAAAGTAAATATGGCGGGTCAAAGGCTCAGCCACGTGAAACAAAATTGCCTCCCGTGGGGGGTGCACGTATGTTCGACAGGCTTATGGTGTTTAGGTTTGAGGCTTTGAGGGGCGGGGGGCTTGTGGTGGGGGGCACGGGGGGAGGCCTTTAGGGGGAGTTTTGATAAAATTACATGTGTCATTACATAAACCGCAGAGTTCTGTTCTACATTAAGTAACACAGGGCAGCATAAATGTTTCATGAGTCTTATTACACGGCCCTGTTGTTGGGTGGGCCACTTAATTTAAAGCCTGGACAGATATCATTATAGACGTCAAAGGTTAATTATTCTCCATCTCTCTCTCTCTCTCTCTCTCTCTCTCTCTCTTACTCTCCCCTTCTCTCTCTCTCTCTCTCTCTCTCTCTCTCTCTCTCTCTCTCTCTCTCTCTCTCTCTCTCTCTCTCTTACTCTCCCCTTCTCTCTCTCTCTCTCTCTCTCTCTCTCTCTCTCTTACTCTCCCCTTCTCTGTCTCTCTCTCTCTCTCTCTTACTGTCCCCTTCTCTGTCTCTCTCTCTCTGTCTCTTACTCTCCCCCTCTCTGTCTCTCTCTCTCTCTCTCCCCTTCTCTCTCTCTCTCTCTCTCCCCTTCTCTGTCTCTCTCTGTCTCTCTCTCTCTCTCTCTCTCTCTCTCTCTCTCTCTCTCTCTCTCTCTTTCACACACCCTCTCTCTTCCATTTTCTTGTCTCTCTATTTTACTTGCTCACTATTTTTCTCCCTCCCGCCTTTCATCTCCCTCTCTTTCTTTCTCTCTCTCGCACTCTCTCTCTTTCATGCTCTCTTTCTGTCTCTTTCCCTCTTTCTTTTTCTTGGTCTTTCCCTCACACCCATCCTTCTCTCATGCTCTCTCTTTTCCTCTCTCTTGCTGTCTCCCCTATCTGTTACTTTTTCTCTTTTTTCTTTCTCTCTTGTTCTCTTCTTACATATGATCTCTTTTTCTCTCTCTCTAGTTCTCTCTTATTTTCTCTCTTTCTCTCTCCCCTACCTATGTCTTTCTCTCTTGTTCTCTCTTCCACTCTCCATCTCTTACTCTCCTTTCTCTTTCAGCACGTCACTCTCTCCCTCTCTCTTTCACACACTCTCTCTTTCTTTCCCCTGTTTCTCTCTCTTGCTCTCTCTCCCCCTATCTCTCCCATCACCCCGCCCCCCCCACTCTCCAAGATGTTTATTTGCATTTAAAAGAGGGAGCTTTTTTAATGTGATTTGCATTGATGTATTGCTGTCCTTGTAAGACCAGCTCACACACACACACACACACACACACTGTGATTAGCATGAGTGAACAGCCCGGGGTTAATTTTGATTAATTAAGGTTGATATGGATTAATTAGCCGTGGAGAAACTCTGATCTCTGTAAATCACCTCCATATGTACACGCTGTATCTGTATGTATATATTTAGTTGGTTAAGCGTGTTTAGGACAGGCTCTATAAATAGCCCTGAACCTCTCTGCTGAACACAGCCCTATATCATTCTCATAAAACCAGCCCAATCCAGCACAGCCACGTCTGTCCTCACCAACAGTAGCACCACTTCTGATCCTATGTGGATATTATTTTAATCCTTCTACTGCATGTAAAGCACCCTTATCCAGCAGACTGGAGGCAGCTGCATCAGTATTTCCAGCTAGATTAATAATACTCCATATATAAACCCAGAAGACACATGTAGGTTCACTGGTGGTCTAGATGGTCAATAAAATGTCTATATGTGTGTTGTTGACGTGGAAACCCCTGGTTCCCATCATTATAACCACCACTGTAAAAAACATGAGTGTCTACAACCGATCATTTCACACTAAACCCATACAAACTGAACGAATCTGCTCAGCAGTGACTGCTCATTTGTAATGTAACCTGGCAGTAAATGGCTCCAACGTAAAGATAAATATAGCCATTTTATTTACTTTGTAAACCACCAGTGAACCTACACATGTCTTCTGAGTTTATATACGCAATATAGATCATGCTAACACACTCATAAATCTAAAAAACTTAAGATCAAAAAGTTTCTTCACAGTGCCTTGTATGTATCCCTCCGACATGAATGGATTCAAATAAATGAACTAAAATACAGTACTAGTTAAAAGCTAGTACCATACGACTACTCACAGAAGGTTCTCCTTATGTTTATCTTAATACGTTACTGTAGAATAAAAATCAAACTATAAACTAGCACTCATGGAAATGAACAGTCCACTTTAAACACTCCAGAATGGAACTTTACAGGGGGATAAAACAGCTTTCTTAACCTGCAGTGGAGGCTCATATAGAACAAGGTTTATTTGTAAGCAGTTTTGGAGCAGTTCTGGGCCGATGTTGGGCCAATTCCTAAACTAGAGCTTTTAAATTGTGTAAAAACAAGCTTTTGGCCAAAAAAATATTTCGCAATGTTGAGAAAACATGATACATCCAGAGTATATGGTGCATCTGGATATGTACTGTTTCAGGCATCTTATCAGCTGTTGAATGTAAGACTCTAGAGATCACCAACAACATCCATTTAGGGTGTCTCTAAACTTTTGACTGGCAGTATATATTTTAGGCCAAAGCTTTAGCACAAAACTACCATAAAGCCATGTATCAGGCATCAGATTCATAAACATTTAATGCAATACCTATATGTAACTGTATGTCTATCAGACTGTGTAATATTTTGGGCCGTTTCAATCTGCACTTTAAGGACACTCCTTCTCTCCAGCCGCCCACGTCCCAGCGTGCCTAACGTGAGAGGAAGAGGCTGTTGGGGTTTCCTGTAGAGATCCCACAATGAAAGCACGCAGGTCGGAGCCCCGGGCCGACTGAGGAGCCAGGGCAGCGTGTTATTAAAAAGCCATATGAGCGCCCTGCTTCGGGCCTGAACCGGGCGTGAATAGTCAGGGATCCGTGGCATCCCCCGAGCTAAACCCTTCAAGTCACATGCGGTTTGTCAAGCTTTGTCAGGAGCAGAAAAAAATAAAGAAAGAAGGAAAGAAAGAACGACCGAAAGAAAGAAAGAAAGAAAGAAAGTTGAGGGGATGTGCAATGTGCAAAAGCATTGCTCCTCCGTCACCATGGAGATGATGCTAGTTAGGCGGTGAAAGGGTCCTGGGATAAGTGACAATACAAGGACTTAGCGGCTGAGCTGCCGGGCCTGACTGAATTAATGAGATTTTTCACAGTTATTATGCCCAGCCCAGCGCAGCCGCACTCTCCGCACGCACGCGCTACACTCACTACTGTTTGACAACAAAATTAGGAACAGCCCCCAGTCACTCTCTCTCTCTCTCTCTCTCTCTTTCTCTCTCCTTCTCTCACCCTGCCTCTCTCGCCCTCACTCTCAGGCTCACATAATTACAGACAAATGTGTTTACAAGGAGTAAAAATACACTCCCAATGTGCCGAAGAGACACCAGCCATGAATACAGAGGGAGAGAGAGAGAAACAGAGAGTGAGAAAGACCCACAAACAACACAGAGAAAAGAAAAAAGAGAGGAAGGTCTTTCATCATTGTTTCCTTCTGAGATGTTTGTGGGAAGATTGATCTGTTCTGCTTGGCTTTGTATGGATCCTGCTCAGGGGACTGATCCAGACCTTTCTAGCTACATGAACATTATATAAAGTGACACAATCTTCCACCAATCACTTTCTGGTTACTGCAGACAATAGCAACCCAGAGAATACGGTCCATAAAGTGCGACATGACAGTTCTCTGTGTCTACGCTCAAGCTGGGGGCATTTGTCCTGAGTTCTCTGTGAAGAGGTAAATTGTGTTCTTGCAGGTGAACAGTAAACATGTAAACATACACTGTAAGTAAATAACGTTCCACTGAGCAATAAATGACCAATAGATTTCACCATATTCATTTCCTCTACATGTAAACTGGGGACTCCTGTGATAGGAACCAGGGGTTCTATCACATCTACAACACAAATATAGCCTTTTTGTTTACCATCCAAAACCAACAGTGAACCTGCACATGTCTACTGAGTTTAGATATCTTTACTGTCCAAGGAAAAACAAGCATCTCCAAAATGGTAGCTTTACAGGAGAGGGCAAAAACCTCATTTAATTCTAATGTAAGTCAATGGAACCAGACATCTTTCCAAGCATGGGCCATTTCTGTTGATCCATTTATCAAGAGATTTTCACACAGTACAAACAGCTGCTGCTGTGTTCAAATAACCTCACGACTAAAAGTGAGGTACATGGTTTACGATATGGAAGATGTTGAGGATGGTGAAATATGAAAATACTATTTTAGTTTAGCACACCCTTCATGTATGCCTTTAACACAAATAGGTTAAAGTCATTGGATTAATAAGACATTTTGGGTTTAAACTGTATCACAAATAATCTGAAAAACATATACAGGCAGTGTATAGGTGCACACCCAGTTCCTACTACCACCACTGTGAACAATTTAGAGTCAGTATATTTCTCTAGAACAGAGCATTTCCCAAGCAAACCACTCTGAGTGACCATGTTTACATCTCAGTCATTAACTTATACGGGAATTTTAAAACATGGTGGAGTTCCCCTTTAACAATATCAAGTGAACGTTCTAAAATGGTGGACATTTACCAGTTTAAGAATTGCTGATGATGGCCCAGCGACAAGAGTGCCACCCTTAAAGGGTTATGTATGTTCATTAAGGCCTGTCAACTACAGCTCCTTGTCAAACACGCACAGCTCAGCAGAAGCATGCAGACTGCTGAGGGGACGCCACCTCAGAGATGCTGTTACTTCTCCATTTGTATCTTTCTCTCCTTTTCAGCTCTTCGATTTTCTTCCTCCATCCATTTTTCATGCTGGGTTCCTCTTGGCACAGAGGGTGGGGGTCTTTTTCTCTTTCTCCCAATGACCCTGGGCCCTTCGGAGGATCAGAGAGGTCGCAGGGCAGGACCCCGTCGCCATGGTAGCGCCAGCTTTCCCAGGAAGCATTTCCATGCGTGTAGAGTTGCATGAGTCCAGCATGCGGTGGGTTGGAGGGGGTGTGGTTTCACTCTGCATACGCCCAACAATGCCGCCTTATTTAGAAAAGGCCTCTCAGCCTGCAATAAATTACCTTTAATTGGCACTCGCTGTCCACTCCACAGTTCTGAAGAAGAGCTACGAGTAATGAAACCCTCTTTCATGTGTCCAGGCTGAAGAGAGAATGAAGAGAGGCATGGGAGAAAGAAAGAGAGGAAGTCTGCAAAGGAGGTTCTCCAAGGGTTCTTTGGTGGAGACGATGGTTATGTATAAAACCATGATGACTCCAGGAACCTTCTGCATGATTAAAACGGTTTGGGAAATGATTCTATGTGCAAGAAGTTATCACATTCAGGGAACTCTCTAAATAAAGGTGCTACAAAGAAAGCCAAGAGACTTTTGGTTCCCTAAAGAACTATATTTGAGAGTTTGAAAAAAAGAAAAAGCTTTCATAAGCATAAAGAACTATGGGTATAGTGTAAGGTTCTTCACTAATTTATAGTTTCTCAAACTTGGACACAAAAGCGGTTCTCTAAGTATCTATCCACTGAAATGTGGCTCTGGTTTAAGTTTTCTCCATGGTCTAGATTCCCAAAGCTGGTAGTACTAAGCTGGTAGCTGCTATACTATATTATACTATACTATTCTATACTATACGCTACGCTACGATACGCTACGATACGATACGATACGATACGATACATATATTACACTATACTTATACTATACTGTACTGTACTATACTATACTATACTATACTATACAGTACTATATTATACATATATTACACTATACCTATACTATACTGTACTATACTATACTATACTATACTATATTATACATATATTACACTATACCTATACTATACTATAATATATTATACATATATTACACTATACCTATACCATACTGTACTATACTGTACTATACTATATTATACATATATTACACTATACCTATACTATACTATACTATACTATACATATATTACACTATACCTATACTATACTGTACTGTACTATACTATACTATAATATACTATACTATATTATACATATATTACACTATACCTATACTATACTATACATATATTATACTATACTATACTATATTCTACATATATTATATTATACTGTCGATGTCCAAAGAAAAAAGTATCTCCAAAATAGCAACTTTACAGGAGAGGCCAAAACCCGATTTAATTCTAATGTAAGTCAATGGAACCAGACGTTTTTCCACCCAATGTAAGCAGCAGTTCATGTAATCAAATGATGACAACAAAAATTTACCAAATTGGAGATACATGGTTTTTATTGGACAGCAACAAAATATTATACATATCTATACTACATTACACTCTACTATAATGTACATATACTATATGCAAATATACCTATACTGTACAATACTGTGCATATACCTATTCAATACTAAATTACACTATACATATACCTACAGTATACTATGCTATTCTATACTGTACATATAACTATCCTATACTATGTATATGCTATACTGTATCATACACTATACTATACATATGCTTAATTCATATTACCTAATCCAATCCAGGTACTATTTTTATCCAACACACCCATATCACCATGTGTGCTACTGTCTAAGACAACTTTGCAGGCAGGTTAAATGGCCTAATATGTTCCTTTGATCATCTACACATCTGGATTTAGTATGCAGTTTAACTGAAACGCTGGAATAAACCAACAAACCACTGGAAGGCTGTAAATGATGGCATAAAGCTTCCGTAGTGTAAAGCTCAGAGACTCCACGTGTAAAGCTCAGGGATTCGGTCATAAAGCTGAAGGATTCCAGCTGGAACTTTCAGAGCTTCCTGACTTAAAGCTCTGAAATCCCAGAGCTTTTACATCTACCACAGGACTTCAGCTGTGTGAAATGCTCCAAAATGCTTTGTAGAAGTACATGAAATGAGTTTAAGATAAGAAATAAACTTTTAAAGTGTGCACTGTGAGCCATGGCTTTCTGTCTTGTGTGTTTGGGTCGTGTTCGGTGTGTAGCAGGCTTGAGGGCCTTTAGCGGGTGCTATATCATTGTGGCCTGTCACACTGAGTACTGCCACAGCCGCTGTCATATGTTAGTGGTCATGTGACTCTGCTGGACTGAATCGAAGGTTTTTCCTTGGGGACAGAGCAGCCGGCAGAGCAACCGGCAGTGGACCACAGAGCTCTGGTCTGAGTATACATGTGTAAGAAACCAGCAGAGTGTCGTTCAGTCTATAACACTGATTTACTGCTAGTACAGCAACTTTCATTACCCATCAAACCTGTGTTTGAGTGTGTAGGTCTGAGTGTGTAAGTGTATATGTGTGTGTGAGTCTGTAGCAGTGTTTGTATGTGTGTTTGTGTGAGTGTATATATATGTGTGTGTGTGTGCTTGTGTGTGTGTGTGTGTGTGTGTGTGCTTGTGTGTGTGTGTGTGTGTGTGTGTGTGTGCCTGTGTGTGTGTATATATGTGTGTGTGCTTGTGTGTGTATGTGTGTGTGTGTGTGTATGTGTGAGGCTGATTCTAATTCACACTGGCTCAGTGCGTGGGCTCAGAGGGACAGATGGCCGCTGTGGGAGAGAGAGAAGAGGAGTCTAGCAAGTGGAGGAGGAACCTACTGCTCTCTCTCTCCCTGTCAACTCTCTCTTTCTCTCTTCCTATGTCTCTCTTTTTCTCTTTCTCACTCTTTCTTTCTCTTTATCTCCCTCTCTCTTTGTGTGAGTCTCTCTCTTACTCTTTCTCCTCCCTCTCTCTGTCTCTCTCTCACTCTCTTCTCTCTCTCTTTTTCCCTCACTGTATCTCTCTTTTTCTTTCTCTCTGAATATCTCATTCCTTCTCTCTCTTCCTCTTTCTACTTATCCTACTCTTTTATTAGAAGGTGGTTATTCTATGCTGTCTAAGGAACCATGTTTTGTTCTGTGTGCTATGAAAGGGAATTGCACTGTTCGCATGTTAGTATGTCAGGGCAGTTTAATCATGAGATGTAAACAGTGTCATTCAGAGTGGATTTGGTGTGAAATGGTTGATTGTAGAGTCTCAATTGTTCTTTACAGTGGTGGTGATGGGAACCAGGGGTCTCCATGTCTACAACACACATATAGCCATTTTATTTACTATATGAAACACCAGTGAACCTATATGTGTCTTCCATATGTGAGTGTTTATATATGGAATGTTGGTGATGGTAAAATAATGGTACATCTAAAACAGTATATAGTATTTTTTATAAAGACACCAAGCTGAATATCTAATATAATCTAAGAACCTTGGAATAATTTAGAAATAACCTAAGAATAATCTAAAAATAGCATTGGTATAACCTAAGGATAACCTAAGACTAGCCTAGGAATAACCTAGTAATAACTTAGGAATAAATAAATGCAGTAACTGAATGGAGTGTGTAATGAGGCAGGGATGGTAAAGGGTTAAAATAAGATCTATTATATTTGGTCTGTGCATGTATAAGTCGCATAATTCCAACCACTTCCAGATTACTTTCTCTTCATATTTTGACACAGTTTTTTTTTTTTCACTGAGGGAAGTTTTTCAGGACAGGTTTGAACTCAGATGTCCTGCAGGGAATGTGCTCTCTTCCCAGTGAAATCACCGGCCACTTCCTCTTCATGGATGCATAGAGGAAACTCGTTTATGTTGCTCATCCGGCCGTGGAGTGATGTGCACATGGTGTAATTGAATAATTCAATTGGAAATGTGCCGTCAGGGGGTATTAGGTTCCCCTTTAAATCAGCAGCCTTTAGTCTGGTGAGTAGAGCTGCTTCCTCTTTGGCCTGCAGTGATGGTTACTTCCTCCCACCCTGACCTTCCCCCACCCCTGATGTCAGTCTCACACGCACACACACACACACACACACAATAGTGTGTGTGGTTTCTTCAAGTTCTGCTGTATGAATGTGTTATAAATGCTGCTGTGCTCTATGTAACCCAACGCTGACCTGAGGGAAAATCCACCGAAATGTTCAAATTATTTTTGGGAGGGGGCTCATTTGTAGAGAAAACTGCAGACTCAAATTTCCTTAAAGTGGTAAGTGGTACAGTAATGGGAACCAGAGGTCACTATTTGTGTCTACGGTGCAAATATAGCCGTTATATTTGGGGTAAAAGAGCAGTAGAAGCTTTTCTTTCTGGGCAACATACACTCATCTTCATAAGAACAGTTTCTCAAATAGCTGCCCCCAGAAGGTATCAACCAACAGGAACGGAATACAGTGGGTAAATTTGATATTATGAGACATGCAAATGATTTGTGTTTCACCCCTGCCCCTAACACCTCGTCCATATCGACAAAACATGCAATGGTGTCGTGCCAGACTGTCATGGAGTGACTCAGAATGGCAACGAGTCATCTTCTGTGAAGAGTCCTGTTTTTGTCTTGGTGGAGACGATAAACAAATCTGTGTGTAGCGGCACCGTGGTCAGTACCAGGAGAAACAATTTGTTGTCACCCATCACACCTCCAGTAGGCCCGGTGTCATGCCACCTCCACCCCTACCTCACAATCTGCAGAAACTGTGTGAAAATATGGGCTGCATGGGATGGATTATCACAGGACTCCAGTAGGAACCTCTACAACTCCATGCCGAGACGTCTGGCATGTTGGGTTAGGATATATGGCGGCCCGATGCCATACTGAGAGACACTACTTCTGTATATGCAGTCAATAAATATTGTTCATATCAGTCACATCATCTTTTACTGTTCCTGGTAACCTTTACCTTCCTCCCAGCAGCACTGCAATCCCACACTTCCCTCTGGGTGCAGCTATTCTTTTGGCGATGAACGTATACAGTATAAACCCTGTATGTATCCCTCTGCTATGAAATTCAGGCAAATATCATTTTCTTCGAATATTTAAAATTGTCTCAGGCACCAGGCAGCAATTTCATAATCATGCATTCATAATTTTACTGTAATAAATGTAAATGGATTAAAGTCTTCAGACGTCTGGTTCTAGTCACCTCCACTGTGAATATCTGTGAACTAGAGTTTTGGTTTTTGTGATTGAGAACATCAGCACAGTTACTGGTGTTACTGTGTTTGTGGTGTTCTAGGCGTTGCATAGATTTGTTGACTACTGCACAGTGACGATGGTTTAAGCTTAAAGTTCACTGGTGGCTGATCACGTGATTACGACACTAAAACCATGGACACCTCCGAGTAGTGAGGAGCCTCTGGATTTTGGTGTCTGTCTAGGGTGCACCTAAGTCAGATACAAACTTGCAAGATTCCAGGGCCTGGATCTCCAGTTCCCTGAAGGCTATCAATTCACAAATTCCAATGCACAGATTAGAAAGGCCACTGCTGACCTGTGGGGCTTGGCTTCGTCCCAGATTTTTAAAGTCATTAAAGTGGAATATGAGGGAAGCTGGAGTGGTCTGTTTTATCTCAGCACAAGTGTCTTTGTGGAGAGATGTGAACTGTTCACACACAAACACGACAGTGAATGCAGTAAATATAGTAAAGTAATAGTGTAATTTCATTGATTAAACGTCATTTTTCTGCCAACAGAATCGCCACTAGGGTGTACTGTATAAAGAAGCCTCCCAGTCAAAAGTCAGGACACGCCCACTCATAGAGGAATTAGAAGAGATCAAAACTATGAAATGAAGCCTCTGAAGCCACATCTGATGATTTTACAGCAGGACTGGAGAAGATAATAACCTGATGAGGTATTATTATATCAAACAATATTGTACCCATTTATTGTAACCTCAACAATTCATACAGTCTGCTGATTCCTGTTTGCATATCATTGCTGTTCACAGAACAACAGGTATCTCCAAAATCGTACCTTTACAGGAGAGGCCAAAACCCTCATTTGATTTTAATGTCAATGTCTGTGGAACCAGAGTTTTTCCACACGATTTTGAGCCATTTCTCATAAAATCCACACAGAGTAAACAGCAGCTGCTGTGTTCAAATGATGCATAACGACAAAAAAGCCTTTTTATTGGACAGTGACAAATTGTAGAAACAGTGACCTTCAAAAAAATCAACCAGCACTAGCTCCTCTTTTCCCTCACGTAGAACTCTGTCCTTGCCTGAGCTCATCTGTTAGATTGGCCCCGAGCTGCCGTAGGAAAGGACCTGCATCTGCACGGCGCTTTCATCTCTAAAATGTGTCTCTTTTGCTATCAGCTTGTCTACAAGGTTCCTCTTATCTTATTCTGGCTACGGGACGCGGGGGAGACAGTCTCGGTGAGCTGATACCATCTGTGGAGTGGAGTTTTTCTGCAGGGAGGAAGAGGCCGGGGCGCTGGGACCTCACCACTGAGGAGTGAAATAAAAGTTTACGCTTGGAAACATCTACCTGCAGGACCGGCGGCAGCCTCGCGTATGCTGCTGATGCCATCTAGCAGTGCATAGATAAACACTGGCAGATGTCTCCTCAGTTTCCTTCCATCTTTATGTTTGTTCATTTACATGTATGCATGCTATCACTTAGAGCCTTCGGAATGGTTTCTCTATGGTTATTAACTGGGACAAAAACACTGAAGTATCTACATAAATATGAGATGTTTTTTAAAACATAGGTGCTAAATTTTGTAGCGTCTAATGTCTCATGCACAGGCTCACAGGACGCACTTTGACCCTGGTAGGAGAGACTTTAGTGCTGTAAATACTTGTTATTCTTATTTTAGAATGTGTTGTATGTGTTGTTTGTCTTGAGCTATGCTAGGCTGGGGGTGGTAGTGCAGTGTTAGAGATTATATGGCTAGAAGTGATCTGCCTACGCTTTGCACCCTCTCTCGCTAGTCCACTGGCGGTGCTATCACTGACATCAAAGTGGTGTTGGCAAAGCAGAAGACGCTGACCGGTGGCTGATTACGTGAAATGTCTCAGAGTAGACAACAAGCAGAGAGCCAAGGAATTTCAGCATCCACTTAGGGTGCACATTGTTCAGGGACCCGTAACTCTGGTTGTAAATACTTGTTACTGTTAGTCCAGTGTGTGTTGTATGTGTTGCTTGTGTTATGCTATGTGTTATGTAGTGCAGTGTTATTCCTACCATCAACAGAGATTGTAGGCCCAAAAAGTGGCCTGCCTGCGTTTCCTACTCTTTCTCTCCAGTCCACTGGGGGGTGCTATCCCACTTCTGACATCAGTGTGGTGCTGGTGTAGAATAAGACACAAGAAACATAGCATGCTCTTTTATTGAACACAGCAGCGTGGGAGAACTGAGGTTCAGTGGTATTTAGGCCAGTCACCTCTAGCCATGGCCTTATTATTTGTTCCCAGTATGATGATATATTTAATCTTAACAAATAATCAGTAATAATAAATTACAATGTGGAGAAGTGGGGACGAGATGAATAATATGTCAGTAAATACAGGTCAATCTCTATGTACCACTCAGTCTAATCTAACTAACCTAATGTAAGCAGCTTTATTGTGTAAAACAGTTAGGATTGTCTCTGAGCATTAGATTGCTTGGATTGACTGAAGCAACAAGACCCCACTGCTGAATGATACAGCTACCCAATGGAGGTGCACCGCAGGTGAGACTCGGGGACACACAAGCCTGGCTACCAGGCTGCTATGCTACGCTAGGTTAAATCTGGTCTACAATCATCATGCAGAGAATCCAGTGGTTCCTTCTGATACACATATGGTATTGGTGCAGCGCCAGTGTTCACTTAATCACACTTGGAAAATTAAAAAAATGTTAAAAACCTGTTAAGGAGACCCAAGGTTGAACATTTCAGTGCAGAGATGTACACAATAGAAACAGAGAGCATGCAGTGCTCTTACAGTAATTGCATGCTTATGAGCACAGAGCTTATGAGCTTGTAATATATGATACAGCTTAAACACTGTATGCATATATGTGCATCAAAAGTGCAGGACAGTGACATACTGAAAAAGAAGAATAACTTTAGGGGCAGAGACGTGCAAATAAAAACACAGGGAGGGAGAGAGAGGAGAGAGAGAGAAAGCACTCTTGAAATAATTGCATTCTTATGAAGACTGAAAGATTATGAGGCTATAAAATGCGGCATGTTTAAACACCGCGTATGTGTGCAAGTTTGTGTGTGTGTGTGTGTGTGTGTGTGTGTGTGTGTGCGATGATATCTCCTCCGGCTGCATGCGGGAATGTGTGTGTGTGTGTGAGCAGAATGGGTGATCAATCGCAGCCTGCCTCACGGAGTGCATTTATTAACATCTCCGTCTCTAACCGAATTAATCCAACACTAATGTGGATAAATGGGCATGTACACAAAGCCAGAGACAGATTGGGTCTCCGGCGGCTCGCAGCAACGGCACAGCCACTTCACAAACGGCTTCCTTTTGTTGCCTCTTTCTATCGTGTCAAGATGCAATTACTGCGTGTGTGAGCAGAGACCTAAGGCAGGTGTCTCGGGAAGACAAAGGCTTATAAGAAATGATGCTCACCCTAGTTTGGTATTCACCCTGGATCCGGAGGCCTGTATATCGCTAACCTGAATTCACCCTGGATCCGGAGGCCTGTACATCGCTAAATATCCCTAACCTGAATTCACCCTGGATCCGGAGGCCTGTATATCGCTAAATATCCCTAACCTGAATTCACCCTGGATCCGGAGGCCTGTATATCGCTAAATATCCCTAACCTGAATTCACCCTGGATCCGGAGGCCTGTATATCGCTAAATATCCCTAACCTGAATTCACCCTGGATCCGGAGGCCTGTATATCGCTAAATATCCCTAACCTGAATTCACCCTGGATCCCTGTACCTGCATCCTGGATTCAACCTGAATTCTGGATCCGGAGGCCTGTATATCGCTAAATATGAATTCACCTGATCCGGAGGCCTGCATTCACCCTGGGATCCCGGAGGCCTGTATATCGCTAAATCCGGAGGCCTGTACATCGCCTATATCGCTAATATCCTGAATTCACCCTGATGGATCCGGAGGCCTGTACATCGACTAATCTGTAAATATCGCTAAATATCCCTAACCTGAATTCACCCTGGATCCGGAGGCCTGTATATCGCTAAATATCCCTAACCTGAATTCATCCTGGATCCGGAGGCCTGTATATCGCTAAATATCCCTAACCTGAATTCACCCTGGATCCACCTGTGGATCGGAGGCTCTAAATATCGCTAACCTGAATTCACCCTGGATCCGGAGGCCTGTATATCGCTAAATATCCCTAACCTGAATTCACCCTGGATCTGGAGGCCTGTATATCGCTAAATATCGCTAATTCACCTGCAAATGTTATAGAATGTTTCTATGCCAATATTGCCAACAAAAGATCTGGACGTTTTGATATTGCTAAATATTGTAATATTGTCTAAATTCAACACAGGCTGCTAAATATTACTAAACTAAATTCACACTGGATCTGGAGGCCTAAATATTACATGAATTCAAACTGGATTTGCCAGTTCGTATATCATGGCTGTCCTCACACTGGATCTGGACGTTCACATGTTGCTAAATATTGCAAATCCAACATCAAACAGGTTTTATATAAATGTCCCATATTATAAACCTGAAGGCCTTACAGGGTCCCCAATACCTAGAGGGTCCTGTGGGGTTCGGGACCCTTTAATTAACCTCTTGGAACTACTTAAGTGGCAGGCTTCCTGAAAATAAACGTGTAATGTTTATGTGATGCTGTCATTGTGTTTACATGCTCTTAATAGCCTGATTAATCAGATTTTGTGAGTAATCTGTTCACCATGTTTGCATGCACATGGGTAATCAGCTGCTGGGGAAACTCTGTGTCTACATGTGTCAGGCTGTTCTTGTATTTCTAGTTTGGTCCCAGCCAGTAAACTCAGAATAAGACACGGCGTAACATAGTGTCAAACTCAAACTGCTGCGCCAGTTTTTTCTTTTTTTTTCACCCAACATTGAGTCGCTTCAAAATATGAATGTACATGACCTAGAAGCTGAAAATCTTTTCATCAAACATGTGGTTGTAGCGTCGCTCTGAGATTGTTTTGTTGTGTTCTTGTTGTTGCTGTTAAACGCTGCTTGCTCTGGTAATGTGATCTGTTTTCTACAAAACTGAAGGCACGGCTTCTGCTTGTTGCTTCTCTCAAAATAGTATAAAGGAGCAAATGAACTGGGGTTATATGCAGTGACATCTCGTGCTCACTGTCTTTAACAGCCTTTCAGCTCTGCTCTGCCATATGTTCTTTAACCTCTGCATCTTTATAGTCAGCATGTGGCTTGTTGTATGAGCTTTCTGAGCTTGGTGCAAGCGAGATGAGCTGCTCTCACCAAGTCTAAAGCCATATACTGTGGAGGGGTGGGAAAGCCTACGGATGCAGAAGAAGCTGAAGGTTTCTGTGGGACTCGCCACCCTTAAATGCTCATTAATTCTGCTAAATTGTGTCTGCCAAATCCGATGAGACGGGCACGGGGACAAACTGGCTGCGAGACGCTATTAATCTATTTGGGGATATCTAATAAAATCCCATCTCACTTTCCAAACTGTTGTGTTAGGTTATTACGAAATGGAATGATATAATGGGATGTATATTCTGGGCTAATTGGAGCATAATGTGCAAGTATGCTTTATTTCAGAGGCATTAATGGTGGATGAAAGCCTTTGTCACACATCAGTGAATTAATTAAGCTACTTTTGCACATATGTCTGCCGTAGACTTGGAGAACAATAGCATGCACAGTAATAGCGACACATTTCTTTTGTGCGCCCGTATGTTCTTTACCTCGTCTTTGTTGCCGAATCCTCCATGCGAGCTCTCCGCTCTTTAGTCCGCTCGACTCGGTGAAGTGAGTCTGAGTCTTTAATTAAGGCGATTTGTGACTCATTTGCAGTATTACAGGTTGCAGATGGAACAGGCTGTGTCTGCCAAAGCTGCTCTCTCCGGCTCGGCTCCTCGGAGACCACAGGGACAACGTGCAGCTCTCTCACTCCATCACAGGCAGATGAACAGGGCTGGGGCTATTACTGGATGAACGAAGGGCTGAATGAAACCCTCAGACAATGCCGGAGTGGAGAGTCATGATAAATCCTGGTGGGCTAGTAGTACTAGGGGCCTGTTACTGTGTGCTAACAAAAAACGTTCAGATAAACTATAACTGATACATGCAAGTGTATATATGGGGTTGAACCAGTGTGACATCACCACCACACCCCCAGCTCAAGCTCTACAGCCTCATTTAAACAGAATGTTACTCAGTCCCATACAGTGGATATAGATTAGATAAAGCTGAAGTTAGCTTCTCATCCTCCTGTCTTACATTTGTGATGCTGTCTAGGCTGGTGGTGTTTGGCAGCATGAATGAGCAGTGCTATACAGGAGCTATAAGGTTTTTTGGGCTGGTTACCTAAGCCAGGCTACATATCGACTACAAGGCTGCCTGGGCCGGCTGCTTGAACTGGCCTGAACTGGCTATGAGGCTGCCTGGTCTGTTGGTGTCCAGATACATGAAAACACTACCCCCTCATGGCTCAGGACAATTCTGGCCTTCAGGGCTTCCTGCTGGCATGAGATCTCCCCTGCAAATATGGACTCTTCCCAGATTAGCCATGTGACCCTATACCATGGTCCGGGGAATCCCCCTGCTAGCTGTGGGAACTGTGCAGTTGTGTGCGTGTGGGTTGTATGTTGTTTTAGTTATTGATGATTTTGTATTTTGAACTTGTTTTATTGTAAAGCCTCCTTAAATATATAGAAGGCATCCTGCACCACAGTTATCTCAGTGTATCAGATTAATAATAAATATGTTATAAAAAAAAATATTTTGGAGAGGGTGTTTTGCATGTGAGTGGGTCTGTAGAGTAGAAGGTGGGCAAGCCTGCATCATGTAACACCCAGCCTTACAAAGAAGTCCCACTCTGGCCTGGGGCAGATTGAGTGATTCTAAATCTCCAGGGAAGAGCCATGATAGAGGCCTCCTGCATGCACAAAGTTAAATTAGCTCCAAAGTAAAAATTATATCTACTAACATTATGTCTAGTCCACCTACACCCATCATCAAAAGAACAGTTGCACATGTAGCTGCAGCCAGAGAGAAAACAACTGAAAAAGCTTGGTGGGTGGGTTTGACATTGTGAGACATGCAAATGATTCAAGTTTCATGCTCGGCCTCTCATGTGATGTAAGCAAAGACGGGCCTTATTGCTGTACCTGACTGACCCAACAACCACGACTGATGATATTCAGTGAGCAGTGTTGCTCTATGAGTCATCCTGTTACTGCCAGCACCAGACATCTGCACGACGCAGGACTGCAGTTATACAGACCATTACCCTGACTGTCCTTAACACCACGTCAACGTTGACAAAGACTGCAATGATGTCGTGGGATGCAGTGAGAGTAAACACAGCACACAGAACTCTGATTCCACACACTGATAGTTTCACTTTGGTCAGCAGGCTCATACGTCCTCCTGATCTACATCAGCTTAAGGAACTGTTTATCTGAGAATGACCTCACTCTCACAACTACAGCACTGACACACATTAGTTACATGCTAGAAACTGAATAATCCACAGCTGATACTGAGTAAAGCCCAGTAGTTACTGAGTAACAGGGTATATGGGTTAGGGCCTGAATGATACCTGTACAGCTGAAGTGGTTGAGGTGGACGCCTGCTCACCTCCATGCTTGTATGCATACGTGGTGAGGTGTTAAAGGAACGAGTGAATAGAACCTCAGCCACTTCCTGAGAGCCAGAGAGCAGCCCCCCAACACAGGCCACAGGGCTTCCATACAACAGAGGGAGAGAGAGAGAGAAAGAGAGAGAGCGAGAGAGAAAGAGAGAGAGAGAGAGAGAGAGAGAGAGAGAGAGAGAGAGAGAGAGAGAGAGAGAGAGAGAGACAGGGAGAGAGAGAGAGAGAGAGAGAGAGAGAGAGAGAGAGAGGGAGAGAGAGAGAGACATGGAGAGGGAGAGAGAGAGGGAGATGGATTGCTAAAGAGAGGAGAGAGATAGAAAAGACAGATTGATAGAGAGAGAAAGATAAAAGTGATAGATCAATAGAGACAGACAGAGAGAAAGGGAGAAAGAGAGGGCTAGAAAGAACATGCTTCAAAGAGTTTAACGGAAGAGTGCAGACGCCTGCGGGACAGGTACACTCACCACCATGACCTTTCGCTATATCTCTCGCCCACTCTTTCTCTGCCCTCTCTCTATGTCTATATGTCTTTCTGTCACTCCCTCTCTTTAACTCATGATTTCTCTCTTTCTTTCCTTGATTCTATCTGCATTACTAAATCTTTATTTATCTTTCTGTTTCTATCTTTCTCCTTCACTCTTTCTTTTACTTTCGACTCTCTCTCTTTCTCAATCAACTTTTCTTTCATTCTACTGCTCTTTCTTTCTATCTATCTCTACCCCTCTATAATTTACTCTACTCGTCTCATAGACTGTCTCTTGCTTCTTTCTGTCACTCCACTGTTCTCTCTTTCGGTTTGTCTTGATCTCTCTCATTGACTCTCTCTCCCTTTCTTTCTGCCTCTCTCTCTACCACTCTCTTTTTGCATCTATTGCTATGCCCGTCTCATTGAATCTCTCTTGCGCTCTCTAACTATCTATCTCTATCTTCTGTTGACTCTCTTTGTCTTTCTCTCTCTCCCTTTCTCATTGTCTACAGTGTGGTGTAGATATGTATGAGTCATCAGCAGGTGATTACGGCGAGTTATGGCGGCATCAGTGTGACAATGTGAACGCGGACCAGAGGTGATGTACTGAAATGATGTACTGAGGTGATGTACTGAAATGCTGTACTGAGGTGATGTGCTGACATAATGTACTGAAGTGATGTACTGAAATGTTGTACTGAGGTGATGTACTGAAATGCTGTACTGAGATGATGTACTGAAATGATGTACTGAAATGCTGTACTGAGGTGATGTACTGAAATGATGTACTGAAATGCTGTACTGAGGTGATGTACTGAAATGCTGTACTGAGATGATGTACTGAAATGATGTACTGAAATGCTGTACTGAGATGATGTACTGAAATGATGTACTGAAATGCTGTACTGAGGTGATGTACTGAAATGCTGTACTGAGGTGCTGTACTGAGGTGATGAACTGAAATGCTGTACTGAGGTGATGTACTGAAATGCTGTACTGAGGTGCTGTACTGAGGTGATGTACTGAAATGCTGTACTGAGGTGATGTACTGAAATGATGTACTGAAATGCTGTACTGAGGTGATGTACTGAAATGCTGTACTGAGGTGCTGTACTGAGGTGATGTACTGAAATGCTGTACTGAAGTGATGTACTGAGGTGATGTACTGAAATGCTGTACTGAAATGCTGTACTGAGCTGATGTACTGAAATGCTGTACTGAAATGCTGTACTTAGGTGATGTACTGAAATGCTGTACTGAGGTGATGTACTGAAATGCTGTACTGAAATGCTGTACTGAGGTGATGTACTGAAATGCTGTACTGAGGTGATGTGCTAAAATGCTGTACTGAAATGCTGTACTGAGGTGATGTACTGAAATGCTGTACTGAAATGCTGTACTGAGGTGATGTACTGAAATGCTGTACTGAGGTGATGTATTGAAATGCTGTACTGAGGTGATGTGCTGACATGATGAACTGATGTACTGAAATGCTGTACTGAGGTGATGTACTGAAATGCTGTACTGAGGTGATGTACTGAAATGCTGTACTGAGGTGCTGTACTGAGGTGATGTACTGAGGTGATGTACTGAAATGCTGTACTGGGGTGATGTACTGAAATGCTGTACTGAGGTGATGTACTGAAATGCTGTACTGAGGTGCTGTACTGAGGTGATGTACTGAGGTGATGTACTGAAATGCTGTACTGAGGTGATGTACTGAAATGCTGTACTGAGGTGCTGTACTGGGGTGATGTACTGAAATGCTGTACTGAGGTGCTGTACTGAAATGCTGTACTGAGGTGATGTACTGAAATGATGTACTGAAATGCTGTACTGAGGTGATGTACTGAAATGCTGTACTGAGGTGCTGTACTGAGGTGATGAACTGAAATGCTGTACTGAAGTGCTGTACTGAGGTGATGTACTGCAATGCTGTACTGAAATGCTGTACTGAGCTGATGTACTGAAATGCTGTACTGAAATGCTGTACTTAGGTGATGTACTGAAATGCTGTACTGAGGTGATGTACTGAAATGCTGTACTGAAATGCTGTACTGAGGTGATGTACTGAAATGCTGTACTGAGGTGATGTGCTAAAATGCTGTACTGAAATGCTGTACTGAGGTGATGTACTGAAATGCTGTACTGAAATGCTGTACTGAGGTGATGTACTGAAAAGCTGTACTGAGGTGATGTGCTGAAATGCTGTACTGAAATGCTGTACTGAGGTGATATACTGAAATGCTGTACTGAGGTGATGTATTGAAATGCTGTACTGAGGTGATGTGCTGACATGATGAACTGATGTACTGAAATGCTGTACTGAGGTGATGTACTGAAATGCTGTACTGAGGTGATGTACTGAAATGCTGTACTGAGGTGCTGTACTGAGGTGATGTACTGAGGTGATGTACTGAAATGCTGTACTGGGGTGATGTACTGAAATGCTGTACTGAGGTGATGTACTGAAATGCTGTACTGAGGTGCTGTACTGAGGTGATGTACTGAGGTGATGTACTGAAATGCTGTACTGAGGTGATGTACTGAAATGCTGTACTGAGGTGATGTACTGAAATGCTGTACTGGGGTGATGTACTGAAATGCTGTACTGAGGTGCTGTACTGAAATGCTGTACTGAGGTGATGTACTGAGGTGATGTACTGAAATGCTGTACTGAGGTGATGTACTGAAATAATGGCTGTTCAATGTGTAGAATGCAAGAATGCTTATTCTGTAAGAATGTTGTATTGCATGTGGAAGAAGTTATAAGTGACATTATAAGTGAACTTAAGGGGCATAAAAGCATTACAATGCAAAGAAAGCACATTGAATATACTGTTGTTCCTTGAAGTTCAAGCCACGGCTGTCTTGATTTTATCGTTTCTCCACGTGGGTTAGAATCTAATACTGGCAGACTTTGAATCACCTATGGGACATTCATACATCATCAGAAAACCATCTGTTATAAGGCACTTCTAAACCAAGGCAATCAGAGGCCGTTCTGGGCAAGGATACAGCTCGTTATAGCCGCAGTATAAACCATCGCATTTAAATCACGCTCACTTCAACCTGAAGCCTATGAAACAGCCAATAATGGCAGATTGGAAACAGTTCTGTCCAGATGTATAGAGCTGATGGGCTGCTTCTAAAGAGAACTGAGAGAACAGATCCAGCATGTCCTGTTCTCAGCACTATTGCAGCTTCCAGAAATAGCACAGGTCACAGAGGAGCCTTGCAGGGACGTGATAAGAACTTTCTGCCATTTCGTCTCTTAGGGCATTACACGCTAATGGAGCCTGGAGTGCTCTGAGGAGCTCAGTGTTGTGTATTGAATCTGCTAGAGAGGCAGAGCTGAGCTGTACATCCATATCTGCAAATCTGAACATGCATGAAAAACTCAACAACAGTTCACCGGTGTGTATACACTGTGTGTTGTGTAGACGTTGTGGGCTAACTTTGTGAGGCACAAATTTTACCCATGCAGAATAGATCAAATTCTAAGGACTAATTATTATTATTAGCAAATAATTATTACTCTCAGACTGTAAACACTACACACACTGCAGATTCATACTGGATTACAATCACTCCACAGTTATTACTGTCAGACTGTAAACACTACACACACTGCAGATTCATACTGGATTACAATCACTCCACAGTTATTACTGTCAGACTGTAAACAATACACACACTGCAGATTCATACTGGATTAAAATCACTCCACAGTTATTACTGTCAGACTGTAAACACTACACACACTGCAGATTCATACTGGAGTAATACACTCCACAGTTATTACTGTCAGACTGTAAACACTACACACACTGCAGATTCATACTGGATTACAATCACTCCACAGTTATTACGGTCAGACTGTAAACACTACACACACTGAAGATTCATACTGGATAAATACACTCCACAGTTATTACTGTCAGACTGTAAACACTACACACACTGCAGATTCATACTGGATTAATACACTCCACAGTTGTTACTGTCAGACTGTAAACACTACACACACTGCAGATTCATACTGGATTAATACACTCCACAGTTGTTACTGTCAGACTGTAAACACTACACACACTGCAGATTCATACTGGATTAATACACTCCACAGTTATTACTATCAGACTGTAAACACTACACACTGCAGATTCATACTGGATTAATACACTCCACAGTTATTACTGTCAGACTGTAAACACTACACACATTGCAGATTCATACTGGATTACAATCACTCCACAGTTATTACTGTCAGACTGTAAACACTACACACACTGCAGATTCATACTGGATTAATACACTCCATAGTTATTACTGTCAGACTGTAAACACTACACACACTGCAGATTCATACTGGATTAATACACTCCACAGTTATTACTGTCAGACTGTAAACACTACACACACTGCAGATTCATACTGGATTAATACACTCCACAGTTATTACTGTCAGACTGTAAACACTACACACACTGCAGATTCATACTGGATTACAATCACTCCACAGTTATTACTGTCTGACTGTAAACACACCACACACTGCAGATTCATACTGGATTAATACACTCCATAGTTATTACTGTCAGACTGTAAACACTACACACACTGCAGATTCATACTGGATTAATACACTCCACAGTTATTACTGTCAGACTGTAAACACTACACACACTGCAGATTCATACTGGATTACAATCACTCCACAGTTATTACTGTCAGACTGTAACACTACACACTACAGATTCATACTGGATTAAAATCACTCTACAGTTATTACTGTCAGACTGTAAACACTACACACACTGCAGATTCATACTGGATTAATACACTCCACAGTTATTACTGTCAGACTGTAAACACTACACACACTGCAGATTCATACTGGATTAATACACTCCACAGTTATTACTGTCAGACTGTAAACACTACACACACTGCAGATTCATACTGGATTAATACACTCCACAGTTATTACTGTCAGACTGTAACACTACACACACTGCAGATTCATACTGGATTATAATCACTCCACAGTTATTACTGTCAGACTGTAAACACTACACACACTGCAGATTCATACTGGATTAATACACTCCATAGTTATTACTGTCAGACTGTAACACTACACACACTGCAGATTCATACTGGATTAATACACTCCACAGTTATTACTGTCAGACTGTAAACACTACACACACTGCAGATTCATACTGGATTACAATCACTCCACAGTTATTACTGTCAGACTGTAACACTACACACTACAGATTCATACTGGATTAAAATCACTCTACAGTTATTACTGTCAGACTGTAAACACTACACACACTGCAGATTCATACTGGATTAATACACTCCACAGTTATTACTGTCAGACTGTAAACACTACACACACTGCAGATTCATACTGGATTAATACACTCCACAGTTATTACTGTCAGACTGTAAACACTACACACACTGCAGATTCATACTGGATTAATACACTCCACAGTTATTACTGTCAGACTGTAAACACTACACACACTGCAGATTCATACTGGATTATAATCACTCCACAGTTATTACTGTCAGACTGTAAACACTACACACACTGCAGATTCATATTGGATTAAAATTGCAGTATTATGATGACTTCTGCTGCATTAAATAATGTAAATGTTCTCCAGGAACAGCTCTAGAAAGCACTGGCTTGAAATGATCATGACAGAGTGGAGCTAAAATGGCTGTGAAGACTATTTTGAAGGGACTGGCCTACAATGGCTCTGTAGCGGTGTCGTGCTGGGCCAGGGCAGTGAGTTATATTCTGAGGGGATCTTCCTGCTGCTTTTCTCACTGCCAGCGCCACGCAGAGGCTTTGGAGCCACGCACAGAGACTCCAGAACTGCAGATAATCTATACCACACTCCACACTCGTTTGTCTTCCTCTACTGACATCTTGTAACACTCAAAGAGTCTCTGGAGGGATCTCGGCCTTCCAATGTGTGTGTGTGTGTGTGTGTGTGTGTGTGTGTGTGTATGAACGTATGTACTAACATCCATGTGTTTGGACAGGGTAGAGCTGGTCAGGAGGGTTTTTCCTGCCGACTCTGCAGGCAGTGCCCCAGACCATATGGCCTTCCTCTCTGTGCTCTAACTTGAGCATGTTACAAGGGCTCATTACCAGTTTTAAAATTAGGAGCTAAAGGAGAACACCACTGCTTGTTTTTTTTATATTATTAAGCTTATTTAAATTATGAAACATTCCACACTGCAAATTCATACTGGATTAAAATCACTCCACTGTTATTACTGTCAGACTGTAAACACTACACACACTGCAGATTCATACTGGATTAAAATCACTCCACAGTTATTACTGTCAGACTGTAAACACTACACACACTGCAGATTCATACTGGATTACAATCACTCCACAGTTATTACTGTCAGACTGTAAACACTACACACTGCAGATTCATACTGGATTAATACACTCCACAGTTATTACTGTCAGACTGTAAACACTACACACTGCAGATTCATACTGGATTAAAATCACTCCAGTTATTACTGTCAGACTGTAAACACTACATACACTGCAGATTCATACTGGATTATAATCACGCCACAGTTATTACTGTCAGACTGTAAGCACTACACACACTGCAGATTCATACTGGATTATAATCACTCCACAGTTATTACTGTCAGACTGTAAACACTACACACACTGCAGATTCATACTGGATTGTAATCACTCCACAGTTATTACTGTCAGACTGTAAACACTACACACGCTGCAGATTCATACTGGATTAATACACTCCACAGTTATTACTGTCAGACTGTAAACACTACACACTGCAAGTTCATACTGGATTAAAATCACTCCTCAGTTATTACTGTCAGACTGTAAACACTACACACTGCAAGTTCATACTGGATTAAAATCACTCCTCAGTTATTACTGTCAGACTGTAAACACTACACACACACTGCAGATTCATACTGGATTGTAATCACTCCACAGTTATTACTGTCAGACTGTAAACACTACACACACTGCAGATTCATACTGGATTAAAATCACTCCACAGTTATTACTGTCAGACTGTAAACACTACACACACTGCAGATTCATACTGGATTATAATCACTCCACAGTTATTACTGTCAGACTGTAAACACTACACACACTGCAGATTCATACTGGATTAAAATCACTCCACAGTTATTACTGTCAGACTGTAAACACTACACACACTGCAGATTCATACTGGATTAAAATCACTCCACAGTTATTACTGTCAGACTGTAAGCACTACACACACTGCAGATTCATACAGGATTATAATCACTCCACAGTTATTACTGTCAGACTGTAAACACTACACACACTGCAGATTCATACTGGATTATAATCACTCCACAGTTATTACTGTCAGACTGTAAACACTACACACACTGCAGATTCATACTGGATTAATACACTCCACAGTTATTACTGTCAGACTGTAAACACTACACACACTGCAGATTCATACTGGATTAAAATCACTCCACAGTTATTACTGTCAGACTGTAAACACTACACACACTGCAGATTCATACTGGATTAAAATCACTCTATATATCTAAATATTACAAAGGCCAAATTCTGACACTAACTTGAACACAAACTTTACACAGTCATTTTTTGGCTGCATTATTACTGGACTGCCTCTTGGTGGCGCTGTAGCAAACTCATTTAGTCAGTTGGTTGTGTACAGTCTGTGACTGTCCCATATACCTCTGAAAAACATTATGCTGATATGCTGATCTGAAAATTTTGAGAAAAGAACAGTTTTCCCAAGAAACTGGTGGAAAAAATAGAGAAGAGCATCATAGAAGTGCTTTTATAGAGGGCAGCCAGTCAATGCTGAATTAGCGACCCAACATGGGACATTGGGGATGTGTACATGGAATTGGAATGCATGATCAGTTGGCAGTACAGAAAACATAAGCGGGCCAAGAACGGAACCCTGAGGGACACCCTCAGTAATAGACACTGTAGGGGTTTTATGGGATACTGTCTTGTGCCTGTGAGTGTGACAGCAAGCTATGGAGCTACACACTCTATCACATCTGCAAAGAAAAAAAAACAATGCTCTTCATCCCCACCACTCACATGCCGAATGCTGAATGTTGTCTGTAGGGAATGTGTTGAAGATGTTTTTCGCTGTAGCGCTCCTGTAATTATGGAAAAAAATGGAAGCGTGTATGCATGGACAGACTTGCACTGTCAGAGTAATTAGAGGCACGGCAGACAGTGGAGCCTAATGAGGATGGAGGGGAGAGAGACAGCAAGAGAGAGAGAGAGAGAGGGAAAGAGATTTCAGAGATGTAAAGTGACTGTCTTATTCAGAGAGAAATGTATGAGTGGGAGAAAGAGCAAGTGAGCGAGTGATGGAGAGAGAGATAGGGCACACATGCATGCTTGAGAAAGAGCATGTATGAGAGAAAAAGAGAAATAGAGATAGAGAGAGAGACAGAGAGAGAAATTAGGGCATGTTTTCCTCTCCTGGGGGTTCTGCTCCATGTCCCTTTTTGGTGGGAGTAAGGGGGATTTTGAAGAGAGGGAGAGAACAATGTTTACTCCTCCTCCTCCTGCACTCTTTAAGCTGATCCATGTGCTCTGCATGTTCCAGCAGGGGGCACAGTATAACACATAACAAAGGACCCCTATCACAAGAACTGATAACTCCTCTTTCATATACCAAGGAAACATATTTGCAGAGAGCACCTGCTGGACATTCATCATGGCTGTGATGTCATACCTAAGGACACCATGTAGTTAAATAATTTATATGCCAACATCATAATTCTGAGTGGTTTGGTGTGAATTACTCTGCTCTAGATTGACTGAGTCAGAATTGTTCACAGTGGTGGTAATGGGAACCAGACGTCTAGAGAGTTTGATGTATCTAAAGGCTCCCTCACAGAAAGCTCACTCATCATCAAAAGAGCAGCTGCACCCAGAAGGAAGTGTGGGATTGCAGTGCTGTTGGAAAGAAAGATAAAGGTTACCAGGAACAATAAATTATGATATTTACTAAGCTACACATACAGAAGTAGTTTCTCTCGGTATGGTGTCGGCTACCATGTTTGCTAAGCCAACATACCAGACGTCTCAACATGGAGCTGTAGAGGTTCTTAATGGTCTCCTGTGATAATCCATCCCATGCAGCTTAAATATTCTCCCACAGTTCCTGCAGATTGTGTGGTAGGGGTGGAGGTAGAGTGACACCAGGCTTTCAGGACGTGTGACAGGTGACAAAAAGACCTGTTAATCCTGATGCTGAACACAGTTGCCTCCATATTTGTTGGTTGTCCAAAAAAAGCAGAACTCGCCACTGAAGATGACCTGCTGCCATTCTGAATCACTTCATGTCACGACACCATTGCAGTCTTTGGAGATGGTGACATGCTGTTAAAAACAGTCCATGGTCTGTGTGCATGTAGTCCTTTGTTGTTACTGCCAGGGTGCTGGCAGTAACAGGATCATCACTGCTCACTGAATGTCCGCAATCAGAACCAGAATCAAGCTTTATTTGCTAAGTATGTTCACACATACAAGGAATTTGTTGTTGTTACCAGTAGCTCACAGTGCGCAGAGAGTAACATTACACATAGTACACACACACACACGGACACACACACACGGACACACACACACACACGCACACATGCATACATACACACAATAGCTTACATACCTATTGGGTCAGTCAGGTAGAAGGCACGTCCTTGCTCACCTCACCTGCACAGCTAAAAGTGCAGGGAGTGAAACTTTGATCATTAGCATGTCTCACGGGGCCAAACCTACCCACCAAGTTTCATTCCTGTCAGTTTATTCTTTCTGGGTCCGGTTTTTTGTGCAGCTATTATTTTGATGATGATTATAAAGGTCTATGAAGTCAATAGCATTCTTAGCCATTTTGTTAAAATGCTGTGAATGACAGGACCATGTTGTATCTTTGTGTGTACCTGGGCAATACCAGTTTTATCTAATAGAGTGAGGGATGGAGAAGATGGGAGAATAATCATGTTCTGATAGATTAAACTACGCACATTCTTATAAACAGATTTCACAGAAGACAACACAACGGTAATACAGAATGTGGTCCCTTTAAGAATTAACAAGACAACAGTGCACCCTATCTAACCCCCACAGCTGCTCTGTCATGCCCCCAAACCCCTTCAGCAACAAAGAGAAGGGCAGGAGGGGACCCGAGCAAGAGAGGAAAGAGGGGGGGACCAGAGCGAGGGAGGAAAGTGGAGGCGACTGGAGCAAAATAGGAAAAAAGAGGGGACTAGAGGGGGAATGGAAAGAAGAGGCGACTGGAGGGTGTAGTGGTTGGTGTATCTCAGTGGGTAACACCATTACTCAGGGTGCCACCTCTATGTGTGGAAGACTGGGGTTCGAATCCCAGTCTGGGTGACTATGCTCTGCTACACCAATAAGAGTCCTTGGGCAAGACTCCTAACCCTATGTTGGCCTCCCTGTAATCATTAACCTTGTATGTCGCTCTGGATAAGAGTGTCAGCTAAATGCCATAAATGTAAATAAATGAGGGGGAAAGGGGACTGAATAGAGCTAAGAAAGGAGAGGGAGGAGGAAAGAAGTGTGCAGCTTTAGGCTATAAGCAGGTGGCACCCTTCCCTAGCTGTGAGGACAGCAAACAGTCTAATCCTCATCATACAGGTGAACTCTCTCTTCACAGGAAGGAGAGGTTTTGTGTGTGGCCCTCACCATGCTGTCATCTTCATCATCCAGTCACCCTCACTCTCTGGGGACATCCCACACTACCCCCATCGGAGGGGTAGACTACCCCCAGTGTCCAGGGGTTTAGATGTACAGTATAAACATTGTTTGGTTGATTCCTCTGTCACCTCCTTATTAGAAGGCATGCAATATTCAAGTCACAGAAATCTACTTCTAATTCTAATCCTGCGTCTTCTCTGAAGGCCTAGGAGGCCCTGAGAGTTCCTCACCCTAAACACACTCATGCTCATTATCTCCCAACACAGTGCTTGTGTCTGTCTCTGGTTGTGTTCTTGGTGGCCTTCATGTGAGTCCTGTAGGCCATGTCTCCATGTGCCCGGTAGTGTGGTTAATGTATTGTTCTTGGTAACTGGTTACTGAAGGTCCTGTATGTTGTCTGTCTGCTCAACCTCTGATTCCTGCCTCTCAACATACATTCAGACAAACTGCTTGTCAATCCACATTTAATTTATTAGATGTGCGCAAGAAACATCCTCAGTATAAATATCCTTCATAATACAACACATACAAACACACACACACTCTGACACACACACACACACACACACACACACACACACCTACACACACTCAGACACATACACACATACACACACTCAGACACACACACGCACACACACACACACACACACACATAAACACACACACACATGCACACATACACACACACACACACACATACACACACACACACACACATAAACACACACACACACATGCACACATACACACACACACATAAACACACACACACACAGAGACACACACAGACACACACACGCAAACTCACACATACACACACAGACACACACAGAGACACACCCAGACACACACACAGACATACACATACATACACACACTCACACACACAGACACACACACACACACACATACATACACACGCACACACACACTCAGACACATACACACACACTCACATACACACACACAAACTCACACATACACACACACACATACACACCCACACACACACGCACACACTCAGACACATACACACACACACATGCACACACACACACACACGCACACATAAACACACACACACGCACACACAAACACACACCACACATGCACACACACACACGCACACACACACACACTCAGACACACACACACACCGACACACACACAGACACACACACACATACACACACAGACAGACACACACACACACACAGCGGGCCACTTGTTTAAAGCTCGGAGCTGCTGGAGATTGATGTTGTTTTGTTTTAATCAGGGTGGCAGAGTGGAACATGCTGCAGCATACACGTATACTCCCTCTCTCCCTCTCTCTTTCTTTCTTTCTCTCTCCCTCTCTCTCTTTCTCTGTCTCTCAAATCTCTCTCTATCCATCTTTCTTTCTTTTGCTCTCTCCCTTTGTCTCTTTCTCTCCATCTTTCTTTTTTTTCTCTCTCTCCATCTTTCCTACTCTCTCCCCCTCTCTCTTTTTCCATCTTTATTTCCTACTTTCCCTCCCAGTCTTGCTCTCTTTTTCTTCCTTTCTCTTTTTCTCTCTTTCCATCTTTCCTTCTCTTTCCATTCCTCACTCTCTCCTTCTCCATTTTCTCTCAATCCCTCTCTTTCTCATTCTTCATCTTTCTCTGTCTTTCTCCCTTTCTCTCTCTCTTTCTCACTCTCACCATCTTTCTTTTTCTACATTTTCCATCTTTCTTTCCTTGTTTCTCTCCCTCCTTTTCTCTCTATATTTCTTTTTTTCCTGCTCTCTCACACACTTTTTTCTCTCAATCTCTTTCCATCTTTCTTTCTTTGTCTTGGCTGTACCAACAGCTGCAGACAGCATGTTACCCCAGAAGCACCTCAGAGACGTTTAATGTGCCAATGAAAACACTAACTTAACCAGTAAACACGCTTTAGCTGGAGAAACAGTGCTAATCAACAACACCCAACTGGACATTTCAGCCGTAATCTCCAAGCACAGCGATCAGATCACAACGATTCCTTTCTAAATGAGTCTCAGTGCATGGCAGCCAAACACAACTCGGTTACATAAAAGCACCAACATGTTCCCCACACTTAGTACAAGTATTAGACAATCCACTACAGTACAAATCAAAGAGGCTCCAGTCCAAAACCCAAGAGTATGTCTTCAATAGAAAACCCCACCAGGATAGCTTTACGAGATGTGTGCATTTGTGTGTGTGCCCTCGTCCTCCTGCTCGGGGGTACAGGCGTCTCTGTGGCAATGGTCTGGCTGACAGCAGGTCCGTCCCATAGAGGCCTCACTCCTTCAGCTCTTTATTATTCCTCTAAATCTGGCCAGCAGGAACAGCCATGGGAGCCTTTCTGCTTTAGGGAGGTGATTACTGACAGAGCGCGCCTGCGTGCGGTGCGTGCAGACAAAGCAGAGTAGAAAGTAGCAGTGCCCACCACCAGGCCTGGGCTGTAGCAGTATAAAGACCACCCCCCGCACCCCAACCCCCCCACCCCCAGCATTCGGGCTTTCGAGAAGTGGAAGTAAGTTAGTGATGGAGCTCCATCCATTGCCTTTGGGATGAGCTAGAGCTGATCGCCCAACACCAGTGCCTCTCCTTACTAATGCTCTTGTGAATGCTTCCTTGCAATCAAATCCTCACAGCAATGTTCCAGCATCTCAGAAGGCTTTAGCCCGCAGTTGATTTATGAATAAATCAGGGAAGGCTTATTTAGTAACACTAGCCTTTCAGGTGATGGTCGCTTGGCATGCGCTACCATGCTGACACGGTGTGTGTGTGTGGTGTAGGCCGCACTTCTGGTGTCGTGAAGCTGCTTTTGTCCTCTTTGCTGAGTGCAGAGACGGCGCTGTTCTGCATGAGAGCAGCTGGAGACTAAAGAGGTCATCACAGCGATAATGAGTGCAGGACACACCATATACCCTAGATGAGCGTGATGGAGGCAGAGGAAGGAAGGAAGAGAAAGAGAGGATCTCCCTCTGGTCTGTTCGTAATCGCAGGCAGCCAGAGAGACAGCTAATTAACCCTGCACTTTCCTGATATGTCCTACATGGCCTCCAGAGTCTACAACCAGAGGAAACGATGCTCTCTGCTTTGCCATATATACACAGTCATATCAGAATATTATAACACCTCTATGTATCTACACTCATCTACACTGTATTACCCTGTTCTTCAATGGCCAGGACTCCCACAGGACCCCCCACAGAGCAGATATTACCTGGGCTGTGGATCATTCTCAGCATTGCAGTGACACTGACGTGGTGGTGGTGTGTTAGTGTGTGTTGTGTTGGTGTGAGTGGATCAGACACAGCAGTGTTGCTGGACATCTCAGTGTCACTGCTGGACTAAGAATCGTCTACCAACCAAAACTACCCAGCCAACAGCATCTTGTGGGAAGCGTCCTGTGCGCAAAGTCCTCTGGGGAGAGTCTTATGAGCAGCGTCCTGTGGGCAGTGTCATGTGACCATGGATGAAGGACTAGAGGATGGCCAACACTGCACTGTGCAGCAGCAGATGAGCTATCATCTTTGACTGTACATCTACAAGGTGGACCAGCAGGCTAGGAATGTCTAATAAAGTGGACAGTGAGTGGACACAGTGTTTAAACACTCCAGCAACTGCTGTATCAGAGAATAATCCACCACCAGTATAATACTTGCTCTGTGGTGGTCCTGTGGTGGTCCTGACTATTGAAGAACAGGGTAAAAAAGTTTACACAGAAACAGATGGACTGCAGCCTGTAACTGTAGAATCGCAAAGTGGTCCTATTTTGTCAGTGGAGCTGATACAATATGACCGTGTATATTATAGTTCTCTGTATGCCAAATTACAGGACATTAAAGTCAAACTGTGGCCTTGAGTCCTCTGCTTTTTGGGAAAACCGAAACACACAAAGATGTCAGAAATGGGCTGCAAGCTAGCATGAAGCAGAGCGTCATTTTGCCTACTGGATTCCCTGCCTACTGGCATTACACCAGTGAGTCGATACTTGGGATCAATACCAGAAGGAGGCATTAAAACCCCCGTGATGTGCATGGATGTAGCTTCGCCCTGTAATCTAGTCTGCAGTGATTCTCTGTCAAAGCTGCCTAATCTGAAGTTAGCATTGCTGTATGTGCCTAGTTGGGTTTCCAGTAAAGCTCAGATACAGTCCTGATCTTTAACTTATCTGAGTGGAGGAAGTCATTCAGAGTGGTTTGATGTGAAAGTCATTCATGGCAGAGAAACTGGTGTTTCTTTACAGGAATGAGAATGGGAACCAGGAGTCACCAAAGCAGATATAGCCATTTTCATTTTCTGTTCACTTTCCAGAACAAGCAACTCCACTGGCAACTTCTGGTCTTGGTTTTCCATGCTATATTAATTTAGGCCAAATAGTTCTAAACGCCCCCCATTCTTAAAATACACTCCTCATCAATAGTTGTACCCAGAAAGAATCAACCAACAGGAATGAAACTTGGTGGGTAGGTCTGACATTGTGAGACACGCTAATGATTCAAGTCTCACACTCAGCCGTGCATGTCACTTAAGAAAAGACGGACCACAATTGCAGACATACAGTGAGCAGTGACCATGAGTCATCCTGTTAGTGCCAGCACCATCGACGACCAATGAATTCATGTGTGGAGGCACCGTGGTCAGCACCAATGAACAGCTTTTTTGTCCACCTCTGGGATCAATACCAGAAGGAGGCATTGAAAACCCTGTGACGTGCATGGATGTAGCATCGTCCTGTAATCTAGTCTGCAGTGATTCACTGTCAAAGCTGCCTAATCTGAAATTAGCCTTACTGTATGTGCCTTGCTGAGTTTCCAGTAAAGCTGAGTTACGGTCCTGGTCATCGACTTGTCTGAGTAGAGAGACCCCCACATAAAGTAAAGACCCCCCTCGGAAATCAATATTTAAACTCTGGAGAGCTCGGCAAACTTCAGATTAGGCATCTTTGACAGAGAATCGCTGCAGACTAGATTACAGGGAGACGCTACATCCATGCACGTCACAGGAGTTTTTATACCTCCTTCCAGTATTGATCTCGGGTATTGACGCACTGGTGTAGTGCCGGTAGGCCGGGTCAATAAACAGAGGGAACAAAAAGAAAAGAAAAGCCAGGGAGACAGAGAGAGAG